>SJYX01011645.1:282457-295062 GCA_006410675.1 Oreotragus oreotragus
TTGGGGGCAGAAGGAGAAGGGGATGACAGAGGATGAGTGCCAAAGGCCAGTGCGAGGAATCCCGCCCATGACAAGGTCATGAGGAAGGAAGCCTGACAAAACGCAAGGATGTGATCAGGCTTCAGGGTTTCCCCCTGGAATTTCCTGAGCATGTACCCCCAAAACAAAAAAAAATCTGCCAGCTTTTGTACTCTGCTCTTCTGATATTCTTTGGAAAAAGTCAAATCAGGGCTTTAGTCTTCTGCATTTGAAAGGGATGTTTCAGTTAAACCCCTCTGATAGCTCTCTAGCTTGCCTAACAGGTTCCCCGGACCTCTTACAGCTTGTGAATTGCTTACAACCCCCCAATCTTGAGAGGTACAAAGCTTAAAAGCATCTTAAAGATACAGAGCCTTTTCTAAAGAGTTAAAAATCATATTGGTGATGGGTTTTCACTGTTGACTCAATGATTGCTGCCAGGCCTCCATATTCTTTATCTTTTGGGCACCTGGGAAAATGTAAATCAATGTAAATGTGATATGGAAAAAGATATATAGTAGTTTTGATGTTAGCAACGCTAGACTTTTGAGTTAATTACTTTTCTCTTTGTTATATATCACTGCACTCCTCTTGTGCCCTTGCTATGTAAGAATGTAAGTTTATTTAGTGCTTTCTGAGAGTGGCACCAGAAAGCACTAAATAAAGTTGGGAAGATCAACAAAAATAAGTCTTCTGACTGACAAACCCTTATCAGAAAAAAGGCTCTAAAATGTTAATTGGCCCTTTTGGCCAGAAGATGATGTAAATCACCTAAGACTTGTATATACAATTAGGTATGCAGAGAGAAAGCCTGGTTTTGATAAAAGTCAGAGCTGCTGATGCTGCAAAATTTTGTATTACCCACTGATCTTTATGTACAATCAAAAATGTATAAAAGGCCTTCTGAACAATAGAAGCTGGAGCAAGTCACTGGACTGGTTTCCCCTGTGTCTTCTCTCTAATTTCTGGCTGAATTCCCATCTGGGGCATGGAAGCTCACCATGTCTACTTACTTGTCCCGGCTTTTAAGATCCACACGAGGGGGAGCCCAAGGCGGGTCAACCCCCAGTATTCAAGAGGATTTTGGTGGCCTAACGTAGATGGTGCAAGATCCTTTTCTGGAACTTTATTGGCTTTCCACATAAACCAAGTTATTCATCCTCTTTTCTCCGCTTAAATTTCCTACTAGACTATTTCTTCCTAATCTAATCTTGTATTAATAAATAAATAAGTCTTTCCTCACCAACTCCATCCCCACTTTGAATTTCCTGGATCCACTGGGGCTGGACCCTGGCAGATGAGATGGCTGGATGGCATCACTGACTCGATGGACATGAGTCTGAGTGAACTCCGGGAGTTGGTGATGGACAGGGTGGCCTGGCATGTTGCAATTCATGGGGTCACAAAGAGTTAGACACGACTGTGTGACTGAACTGAATTGAACTGATAATGAGTGATGTTGAGCAACTCTTCATGTGTTTGTTAGCCATCTGTATGTCTTCTCTGAAGAAACGTCTCTTTAGTTCCTTGGCCCACTTTTTGATTGTGTCATTAATTTCTCTGGAATTGAGCTGCAAGAGTTGCTTGCTTATTTTTGAGATTACTTCTTTGTCCATTGCTTTGTTTGTTATTTTTTTTCCCATTCTGAAGGCTGTCTTTTCACCTTGCTTATAGTTTCCTTCATCAACCTGCCTGACTTCAGTCCTTACTACAAAGCCACAGTCATCAACACAGTATGGTACTGGCACAAAGATAGAAATATAGATCAATGGGACAAAAGAGAAAGCCCAAAGATAAATCCACGCACCTATGGACACCTTATCTTTGACAAAGGAGGCAATAATATACAATGGAGAAAAGACAATCTCCTTAACAAGTGGTGCTGGGAAAACTGGTCAACCACTTGTAAGAGAATGAAACTAGATCACTTTCTAACACCATATACAAAAATAAACTAAAAATGGATTAAAGATCTAAATGTAAGACTGGAAACTATAAAACTTATAGAGGAAAACATAAGCAAAACACTCTCTGACATAAACCACAACAGGATCCTCTCTCACTCACCTCTAAGAATATTGGAAATAAAAGCAAAAATAAATGAGCCCTAATTAAAATTAACTATTTCTTCTTGACCTGCCTACAGATTTTTCAGGAGGCATTTATGGTGTTCTGCTATTCCATCTCTTTAAGAATTTTCCACAGTTTTTTGTGATCAAGGGTGTTGAATTTAGCATATATATTTATCCACACAATTTTAAGCCATGCAACTGTACAACATGGAAGTGTTAAAGACCAGAGTCAGAAACAACTTGGCATTGAAAAATATAAAATGACTGTTGAAAAGTAGGATTCTTTCTCCCCTGAGTCCATATTTTATAACATAATTATTTCATATGCTTAGTAGTGCAGCTTATAGTTTGTTAGAACATCATTCTTCATAGCTTAAAAAATTAAAACTGTCAAAAATTCCAGTATATTTAAAGTAACATGTATTTAATGAAATAAAATAGTAGCATTGTTGATTAAGAGCAAGCAATGTTTCTGTTTATAATCATTGTTTGAAACTATCTTAATTCTCATGTGTATTGGTTGCGGAGTATGTTATTATCCTTACACAAGACAGAGACCTTTTCAGTACTTATAAATCTAAGAGAGTTAATGCCAGAGTGACATTTCACAAAATGTGTTGCCTTGGGGGAGCTTGACCATATTTCATTTTCAGTAGCAACACTGAGTATTCTAATTACAAAATGNAAGATGGGGCTGAGGAAGAAGGCAGAGCTAGGTATTAGGACTTTATGGTTGGAATAAGGTGTCTAGCTGGTATCCTAAAGATGTGTATAAGAGACAGGTAGCAACACTGAGTATTCTAATTACAAAATGCACACTCCCAAACTACTATAAAGATTTTCCATCATCAATTTTCATTACCAGTTTGTCTACCTCTATTCCTTATTCTTCAGGTTGTCCTCTATTTTCTCTGTATCATCACAAACACTAACAGATATTAGCTTATGTACAAGTTTCAAATCTACCTGGAACATCACTAACCCAAACAATTTCAGTTGAGATGGATTTCATTAGGATTTGAGCAACTTGTACCTTTAAAAATAATAGTTACAACATCACAATCATTTTCTTAAATTTGTGACTTTCATATCTAAGACTAGGTGTCTGCCTGCTTTGCTGGATAAAACAGTAAATTTTACTACGTGGATAATCAGATTTACTGTATTACAAAATATTAGAGCTGATAAATGTATTTGATAATAACATTAAAGAGAATATTGCTCTGTTTGTTTATCTGAAAATGTGATAATCACAGACACGATTTGGTTATAAATAAAAATACTAGCAATCTCTTCTTCTAAGCTTGATGAAATGTATGCAAATATTATATCCTTTTTTATTTAATACAAAATAATTGATTCGTTATGTGGAGAGATATCAGTTTCTACCATAAATGTGTAGGGAGAAACTTTCTTTTATGTATTCTTTTTACTATATGCCATAATTTTATACTTGTAAGAGGTATCATGCTCAATTAGTTTTGAATATGTTGTCAACATTATCACTCTACTTTCACTCTGAGTATTGTGTAAATTTTTTTTAACTTGATGAGACTTAACATTATAAAATTTAGGTTATTTTTCATAAATATTCCCTATGTATTCAATTTTTAAAAAAGTATATCTTATAGTTGTTAGGTGCAGTGGTCTACAAGCATCAGTAGTGGAAAGCTATCTTTTGTGTGGTTAAAATCTGCTATTATTATTATTTGCCAATTTGCATGGGGTGGTATGCTATATATGCATTATATTTTCCAGTTAGTCTATTTGTGATGGCAGAGGTGACTCAGTGCTAAAGAATCTGCCTGCCAAGTAGGATAATTAGTAGACATGGGTTCAATCCCTGGGTCAAAAAGACCCCCTAGAAAGGAAATGACAACCCATTCCAGTGTTCTTGGCTGAGAAATTCCATGTAGAATGGAGCCTGGTGGACTATATCATCCATTAGGTTGCAAAGTAATTGGACGTGATTTAGAGACTAAACAACAACAGCTAATAAATTAGTTCATTTAATACATGACTTTTATAAAAAGTATTACAGTGAGAAAGTGAAGGTGGAAGTCAACTTCTATAGGATTGATGAGGAAGGTAAGAACAAAAATTGATGAAATTGAGATTGCAGCTTTAGATACTTAAGAAGGAAAAAGGAAAGCTTAATTCTTTATCAGATACAAATTTTTATTTTTTGCACATAATTTCCAATAAAATTACAAGTATTCAACATATCCTAGCTCTAGTACTTTTGCCTAGAAAATCCCTTGGTCGGAGGAACCTGGTAGGCTGCAGTCTATGAGGTCGCTAGGAGTTGGACACGACTGAGAGACTTCACTTTCACTTTTCACTTTCACTTTTCACTTTCACTTTTCACTTTCATGCATTGGAGAAGGAAATGGGAATCCATTCCAGTATTCTTGCCTGGAGAATTCCATGAATGGGAGAGCCTGGTGGGCTGCCATCTATGGGGTCACACAGAGTCGGACACGACTGAAGTGACTTAGCAGCAGCAGCAGCAGCAGCAGCTCTATTACAATTTTGTGACCATTTTCAATGTAAAATCAAATGTACAAACACAGAAATACATATATTTTGTGCTTCTTATCTGAATATACCCCATGACAACAATTTACAAATATATTAATTAATGGACTGCAAATAATACATGAAGAATTTTACAAAAGGATCATGGTCCTTCCTTAAGAAAATTCAATCATGATTTAAATTTACAATAGGCAACACCCTCATTCCTGAGTTTTTTACAATTATCTTTAAATGGTATTCTCCATTATAGGTGTAATCATAGAGAAAAAGCATTATATTTATCAGAATATAAACTGATAGATTACCAAAGGTCATCCAGTTATTGAAACTGAAAGATCTATATACTTCTCACAACACTATGTTTAAGACAATGAGTTTATTTATTTATTTTGTATTACCACTGTAGGTGACATCTATGTTTCAAGAATGAAATATAACTTTGGGCCATAAGAAGATTTGATGATGTTGGTCTAAATAATAAAATAGAAATTTGATAATAAATATGAAGAGTAAAAATTGCATATGGTCATAGAATGAATCTTTGAAGTTAGATATTTTGTTTTAAAAATATTTTTAAAAGCCTAACACATGAGTGCTCAGTTGTGTCCGACTCTTTGCAACGACATGAACTGCAGCCCACCAGGCTTCATGGGATTCTCCAAGGCAAGAATACTAGACTGGGTTTCTCCAGGGGATCTTCCCAACCCAGGGATCAAACCTGTGTCAGTGTCTCCTGAATTGGCAGGAAGATTATTTACCACTGAGTTACATGTGAAGGCCAGAGCCTAGGAGGATTAATAAAGATGAAATCTAACATTCTCTGTTCTCTCCTTTTTTGTTATGTTGCCACTCTATTATCAATGTATATTTAACCCTTGGTGTGTACGTTATTACTACTCTTACTCAAAATATTATTTGCTACCTTAGTTCTAAATGCTAGCTTATTGATCTCCATGCAATATTATAACATGATGACATTTTCACCCTAAAAGTAAGATCAAATTTATCTGAAGATTTAAAAACAAGCAAGCAAACAAAATTTGGGCATTTTTTTTCAATTGAAAATTAATTCTTAAATATCTCTAAGGATTGTCAAAATATTGATTTTACTTGAAAAAGTTTTCTCAGTTAAGTTTTATAAATTTAATATTCTCCTTAGGTTGTACAAGCTCCGTAACAACTCTGAAAGAAATATACTGTAAGCATGATCCATTTTTTATAAGGACAGATTTAGAAAGCTTACTGAAACAGTACTTCAAAGTTTCCTTAAGTATCATAAATTTAAGTGTATATTTTAGTTTCTAAATCCTGTGCTTTGGGTTAGGGCTTCTTTTTAAAATATTAATGCATGGAATTTTAATAAGATATTTTTGCATAATTGCTTTATTGAGTCTGTATAATGTCTTTATTAAGCACATAGATTTTTTTACTCCAATGAGCTGTTTCAAGCTGCAGTTTAGTCACTTACTGTGTGACAGCACATTACCTTAATTTTCAGTGTGTGAGTTTTTAATCTGCAAAATAAGATTTTCAGAATGTGAATGTTAACTGAAAGGTTTAACTCACAGGGATTTGTGATAATCACCTGTAAATCACTTAGAACTAGTTTAGAAGTATCTTTTAAATTACCAACGTTTCATAAAATATCAATAATCATGAACTATTTTTACTGTAAGTCCAAGGGTTCAGTTCTTCCTTTACAAATATACTGGGCATTATTCATCCACTTTTAAAATAAAATAATAAAATGAAACAAAATACAAAACTGAATTTTACTTTAATAGTAAAATGATGCTTAGGAATCTTTTTGCTTCCTGTTTTGAATTGTAACAGTTGGTTCTGACTTACCAAGATATTTAAATGCAATTTCATAATAATTAACATATTGTGAGAAAATATATTTCTAGACTATTAAAAAAATCAAACCAATGTCTAGTGCCATTAGTAAACACTTAATACAAACTTCCCACTTGCTAGATCAGACGTTAAGCTCGAGGGATACCAATTTGACCCAAAGTGCAAATAAATGCCCTAAAAATAATAAAGCGAAGGGTGACAGGGGACCACAGTAGTTCTACAAATAGCTACTGCTCTATTTATTTTTTATAAAATTGCAGCAAGTGATTTGGAAGTCTGAATAGTGATTTCTTAGGCATGATTGGAAAACCATTCACACTGAAGTGTCACTCAGTCTTTACCATTTAATATCTTTCTCTGAACACTCCTCAACATACTTTCACATTCTCAGCAGAAAACCATCATCTGTTTCTCTCTGCTTCACTAATGTGTTTGTATTTCTTACTGTAATCAGTGCATATCATATTCTATCACATGTTCATCACCTTTCATAGGCAATGAGCTTCTTGGCACCAAACAATTTGTCTTTAGTCTTTTAGATTCTAGTTTACACAGTATATCTGGATCACTGTGAATAATGTGTTGAATATACATATATATACATATACTCATGAGAACAGTGCATTCATACACTGGTGAAGCCAAAATGCACAGCAAAACATAAAAGAAATGATCAGAGTAAACTTAATATTTTAAAATCCATGTATTTGAAAAAGTAAAATAACAAATTATTTGAAGTGAAATTGGTTGCTACCAAATAATAACAGCCTAATATATCAATATTTAATAATAAAATTTCTTATTTATCAATCTTAAGAGAAAAATTTAGAACATGTTCTGAAGTCAATACACTTCTAAAGATGCAAAACAAAGTAACAGGGTGAAATAATATGTGCTCAGAATTCTCGTTAAATTTTCATACACATAAAGAAATGGTCATGGATTAAAAAAAAAAAAAAGAGCACAAGGCCTCCAGTAAGACTGACAGCTAAGAAAGGGTCCTACTCATTTTAGAGAAACTCTGGGTGTTTCTCTTTCATATAGTTCAGATACGACAAAAATTTACAAGCTAGTTTCAGGGTTAACTTATCATTCACTTTTATAAAAATATTCCTGCATTATTTTCATAGAAAATAACTTCAGAAAACTCGATGAACAAATTTTAATAAAAAGAGACAGAAAATATGGAAAAATATAAGCAATGGTAAAAATAGCCAAGTGTACATGTTCATGTAAATCAGCAACATAGTTTACATTGGAGCTGCAGATTATACTGATCACAGTCTGTGTCAAGGTATGGTGTGTGTGTGTGTGTGTGTGTGTGTGTGTATTGGGGGAGCAGGGGTAAAGGTGAAGAAATAGTTTGTCATAACATAATGTGTCTAGAAATATTATTTAAATATACACAAGCTGCTAAGTTGCTTCAGTCGTGTCCGACTCTATACGACCCCATAGACTGCAGCCCACCAGGCTCCACCGTCCCTGGGGTTCTCCAAGCAAGAACACTGGAGTGGGTTGCCATTTCCTTCTCCAATGCATGAAAGTGAAAAGTGAAAGTGAAGTCACTGAGTTGCGTCCAACTCTCAGGGACCCCATGGACTGCAGCCTACCAGGCTCCTCCCTCCATGGGATTTTCCAGGCAAGGGTGTTGGTGTGGGGTGCCATTGCCTTCTCCGGGAGAGGCACAAATAGTAAATGGAAGCCAAACATGATCATGATGAAAATTTTAATGAACCGTGCATCCCACTTCAAAAGAAATAACGAAGCACTGCTCATAGTTCTGACTGTCTTCATTTTCTTAATGGGCTATGGAATTAATAAACATACAATGTTAAATTATGTTAAATAGCCTTTCAAGCTTAAAGTCTGAAGAAGCTTAAATGAAAAATATTGTTAAAATAATAAAATTTGTTCATGAAACTGTTCTGTTCTTAATAACATACTTGCATCCTCCAACTGCCTCCCAACTTCCACAAAAAAGAAAAAAATTTAAATCAAGAACAAGAAAGAAACAGAAGATCCTGAAGCAGAGTATAGAAACAGACCTACTTAGATACCTACTTTGCAGGCCCCTAACTTACAATGGTATTGAATTTTGAAAATTCTCACTAATCTCCTCTTCCACTATAAGAGAGAATGAAATCAAATTTGTATACCATAATACCATAATTTGTTCCTACTTTAGCATGGAACTTAAGAAAGACAGGTTAAATGAGCAAAAATTTTGTCTTTCTCTGGGGCAGCAATAAAGTAGAAAGATCCATAATAACTAGAAGAAAACTGTCCAGTTCTCAGAGGCTGTTCCTCAATGGAAATGCTAAGTGGGCACATCACCAGACTTGAACAGTTACCAAAATCTCAAAAGTGTTAGCAGAGTGTGGGTGTTCTAATTACCTTTCTAATAAAACATATCCACCTCATTCATTATGTTCAGTTCACTATCCTACCTAGAAAACACACACACACACTCTTCAATACAAAATAGTCAATTCTCACTATATAACTCAGAGATAAAAGCCTTATATCTTCCATTTCTCCCCTTCATAGCTCAGTCGGTAAAGAATCTGCCTGCAATGCAGGAGACCTGGGTTCGATTCCTGGGTCGGGAAGATCCCCTGGAGAAGGAAATGACAGTCCACTCCAATAATCTTGCTTGGAAAATCCCAAGGAAAGAGGAGCCTGGAAGGCTACAGTCCATGGGGTCGCAAGAGTTGGACATGACTTAGCGACCAGACCACCACCACCATCTTCCTTTGGCCCATATTAGTTTGCTAGGGCTGCTGTAAGAAAGCAGTTCAACCTGGGTAAAAAAAAATAAATAAATTTACTGCTTGCAGTTTTGGAGGCTAGAATTCTGAGAACAAGTTATCAGCAGGTCAATATTCCCTCTGAAGGTGTTAGTAAAGGATTTGTTACAGATCTTTTGCAAGCATCTGGTAGTTCCTCGGCTAGTAGCAGTGTAACTTCAATCTCCACATGGCATTCTGCCTAAATATGTGTTTGTCTATGTGTCCAGATTTTCTCTTTTTATAAAGACATATAGTCATGTTGGACCAGAACTCACCCTAATGACTTCAACTTAAGCTGATCATCTACAAATACACTATTTCCAAATAAGGTCACAATGAAGATCATGGCATCTAGTCCCATCACTTCATGGGAAATAGATGGGGAAACAGTGGAAACAGTGTCAGACTTTTATCTTTTGGGGCTCCCAAATCACTGCAGATGGTGACTGCAGCCATCAAATTAAAAGACACTTACTCCTTGGAAGAAAAGTTATGACCAACCTAGATAGCATATTGAAAAGCAGACACATTACTTTGCCAACAAAGGTCCGTTTAGTCAAGGTTTTTTCAGTGGTTATGTATGGATGTGAGAGTTGGACTGTGAAGAAAGCTGAGCACCTAAGAATTGATGCTTTTGAATTGTGATGTTGGAGAAGATTCTTGAGAGTCCTTTTGACTACAAGGAGATCTAACTAGTCCATTTTAAAGGAGATCAGGCCTGAGTGTTCTTTGGAAGGAATGATGCTAAAGCTGAAACTCCAATATTTGGCCACCTCATGAGAAGAGTTGACTCATTGGAAAAGACTCTGATGCTGGGAGGGATTGGGGGCAGGAGGAGAAGGGGATGACAGAGGATGAGATGTCTGAATGGCATCACGGACTCGATGGACGTGAGTCTGAGTGAACTCTGGGAGTTGGTGATGGACAGGGAAGCCTGGCGTGCTGCAATTCATGGGATCACAGAGTCGGAGACGACTGAGTGACTGAACTGAACTGATGGCAAACTTGTGGTTAACACTTGAGTATATTAAAACTGTAGGACAGAACTGAATCCACAGCACTGTCCAAGCATAAGCAAAATGGAAATAACTACCTGATAATTGTAAACTACAATAAAGTTAGGTTAAATTAGACTTTGTAAAGCAAGAGACAAATTTTAAACAGCAGTCTTTTATTTAAAATAAGTGTTTCTCTTTCTTTCTTTCTTTCTTTCTTTTTTTTTTTTTTTGAGGCAACAGGGGAAAAATCCAGAAGATATAAGGAAAAGTAATTAAACATTAGAATAAACAACAGAAGGTGAAAAAAAATAATAAAATTAACATTGCAGAGAATTGAATCTTTTGTGAAGAAAAAGCTTGAAATGAAACACAGAATGCAGATGAAAAAGGATGAAAAATAAACACAACATAGTAAAAATTTTAAAAAAGATGTTTTTAAATTAATTTATTTTAGTTGAAGGCTAATTACAATGTTGTAGTGGTTTTTTGCCATACAATGATATGAATCAGCCATGGGTTTACATGTGTTCCCCATCCTGAACTCCCCTCGCATCTCTCTCCCCATCCCATCCCTCTGGGTCATCCCAGTGAAAAAGCCTTGAGCACTTTGTCTCATGCTTCCAACTTGGACTGGCAATCTGTTTCATACATGATAATATACATGTTTCAATGCTATTCTCTCAGATCATCTCACTCTCGCCTTCTCCCACAGAGTCCAGAAGACTGTTCTATACATCAGTGTCTCTTTTGCTGTCTCACATATATGTTTATCGTTACCATCTTTCTAAATTCCATATATATGTGTGTTAGTATATTGTATTGGTGTTTTACTTTCTGGCTTACTTCACTCTGTATAACAGGCTCCAGTTTCATCAACCTTATTAGAACTGATTCAAATGAATTATCTTTAACAGCTGAGTAATATTCCATTGTGTACATGTACCATGTCTTTCCTATCCATTAGTTTCCTGATGGACATCTAGGTTGCTTCAATGTCCTGGCTATTAAAAACAGTGCTGCGATTAACATTGGGGTACACGTGTCTCTTTCAATTCTGGTGTCCTCAGTGTGTATGCCCAGCAGTGGGATTGCTAAGTCATATGGATGTGAGAGTTGGACTGTGAAGAAGGCTCACCGCTGAAGAATTGATGCTTTTGAACTGTGGTGTTGGAGAAGACTCTTGAGAGTCCCTTGGACTGCAAGGAGTTCCAGCCAGTCCATTCTGAAGGAAATCAGCCCTGGGGTTTCTTTGGAAGCAATGATGCTAAAGCTGAAACTCCAGTACTTGGCCACCTCATGCGAAGAGCTGACTCATTGGAAAAGACTCTGATGCTGGGAGGGATTGGGGGCAGGAGGAGAAGGGGACGACTGAGAATGAGATGACTGGATGGCATCAGTGACTCGATGGACATCAGTCTGAGTGAACTCCGGGAGTTGGTGATGGACAGGGAAGCCTGGTGTGCTGCAATTTATGGGATCGCAAAGAGTCGGACATGACTGAGTGACTGAACTGAACTGAACTGATGGCAGTTCTATTTCCAGTTTTATAAAGAATCTCCACTGTTCTCCATAGTGGCTGTACTAGTTTGCATCCCCATCAACAGTGTAAGAGGGTTCTCTTTTTCCATACCCTCTTCAGCATTTATTGTTTGTAGATTTTTGGATAGCAGCCATTGTGACCGGCATGAGATGGTATCTCATTGTGGTTTTGATTTGCATTTCTCTAATAATGAGTGATGTTGACCATGTTTTCATGTGTTTGTTAGCCATCTGTATGTCTTCTTTGGATAACTTTTCTGTAATGGAACAAAATAGAAACCCAGAGATAAATCCACGCATCTATGGACACCTTATCTTTGACAAAGGAAACAAGAATATACAATGGAGAAAAGACAATCAGTTTAACAAGTGGTGCTAGGAAAACTGGTCAACCACTTGTAAAAGAATGAATCTAAGAACACTTTCTAACACCATACACAAAAATAAATTCAAAATTGATTAAAGATCTAAATGTAAGACCGGAAACTATAAAACTCTTAGAGGAAAGCATAGGCAAAACACTCTCCAACATAAATCAACACAGGATCCTCTATGGCCCACATTCCAGTGTATTGGAAATGAAAGCAAAAATAAACAAATGAGACCTAATTAAACTTAAAAGCTTTTGCACAACAAAGGAATCTATAAGCAAGATGAAAAGACAGCCTTCAAAATGGGAGAAAAATTATAGCATGAAGCAACTGACAAAAAATTAATCTCAAGAATATACAAGCAACTCCTGAAGCTCAATTCCAGAAAATAAGTAACTCAATCAAAAAAAAAAAAAAAAAAAA
>SJYX01011645.1:305549-327237 GCA_006410675.1 Oreotragus oreotragus
CTTGAATCGATTTGTCACTTCCATTGTATAATCATAAGTGATTTGATTTAGGTCATACTTGGATGGTCTAGCGGTTTTCCCACTTTCTTCAATTTAAGTCTGAATTTTCAATAAGGAGTTCATGATCTGAGCCACACTCAGCTCTCAGTCTTGTTCTTGCTGACTGTATAGAGCTTCTCCATCTTCGGCTGCAAAGCATACAATCAATTTGACTTCATTTATTTACCATCTGGTGACTTCAGTGTGTAAAATTGCCTCTTGTGTTGTTTCAAGAGTGTTTGGTATGACTAGTGCATTCTCTTGGCAAAACTCTTAGCCTTTGCCCTGCTTCATTTTGTACTCCATGTCTAAACTTCCCTGTTACTCCAGGTATCCTGACCTCCTACTTTGCATCCCAGTCCCCTATAACAAAAAGGACACCTTTTTTTTTTTTTTTGGTGTTAATTCTAGGTCTTGTAATCTTCATAGTATCATTCAGCTTCTTCAGCATTTTTGCTTGGTGTATATACTTGGATTACTGTGATATTGAATGGTTTGCTTTGGAGATGAACAGATCATTCTGTCATTTTTGAGACTGCATCCAAGTACTGCATTTCAGACTCTTTTAGTGACTATGAGGGCTATTCCATTTCCTCTAAGGGATTCTTGTCCACGATAGTAGATGTAGTGAGCATCTGAATTATATTAACCATTACATTATCTATCCTCAAAGTAATATAGGAGATAGTTTTTTACAAAATTGCACTATTTCTTAAAATGTGATATGTTTGTCAGTGTCTAGTTTAGTTCCATGACTGTACTGTCTATGGCAACATATATTTTAGGTGGTTCATCAGTAGCATACTTTTGGAACTCATTTATATTTCATTGTGCTTAGGCTAAGTCATAATATTTTAGGCCTCCAAAATATGAATGGTTTCTAATAACAAAAGCCATTAGAAGGACTGCTGCTGAGGTTCCAATACTTTGGCCACATGATGCAAAGAAGTCACTTATTAAAAGTCCTTTCTCCTGGGAAAGATTGAAGGCAGGAGAAGAGGACCACAGAGGATGAGATGGTTGGATGGCATCACTGATGATGTACAGGGAAGCCTGGCATGCTGCAGTCCATGGGATTGCAAAGAATCAGACACAACTGAGTGACTGAGTTGAACTGGTAACTCACATGTTTTCTAATATTGTTGAAGAGCTAACACTATGCAAAACTACAATGAAAAATCTTACCTGAATTCTTCCTGTATAGGTACAGATACAGTATATTTGAGGTAGATAGCAATACAGAATCAATGTGTGTATCAGTAATTTTTTTCCCCCAACTTACCACATAATTCTCAAATTTTATAGCTTTCAGTATTACTTTCCGTGCTTGCTCATAATAACTTCTAAGCAACTGCCAAAATTTTAGGATACTTTATATGGTAGAACAAAAAATTTGACACCAGTTTTGGTGTTAGTTGAAGTAATGATAGCTTCTATACTTTAAAAAAGCCCCAAAGTATTTATCAACAGAGCAAATCATCATGTTTTTCCCACTTGAGTCATGGTGGGCACACTTACATATTTGATTCAGGGATAAGACTCTTTCCACCTTATAGCTCCACAGTATTTGACACATGGCTTCTATGATTGTCATGGAAAAGTACACCTATTTGAAAAACACAATATCCAATAAATAACATGTCACTTTTCAAACATTACATTACTGACATCTAACCCTAACCATATGCCAAACTATTGTAAAGGTTACAAACCAAAAGTGGCTTCTGCTACCTGACAGCAAATCAAAGTACAAATAAATATCATTTATAGAGTAATGGAAAAGATAGAACATCACTTAATGCTGACTGCATTTGACTTTGGGTTTTCTCCTTTGGGAACACAATAAGATGGATCTATATTGAGAATGAGTGATAGGGATTTCACTTTTTAAAAAATATTTATTATTAATAATGATATTGGTATATTAATTTAAGGTTTGAAGAGTTACTGAGATTAGGCTTATAATTTAAACAATTCTATACTTAGTACATAATAGTGNAATTGAGCTGTATAAGTTGCTTGTATATTTTTGAGATTAGTTGTTTGTCAGTTGCTTCATTTGCTATTATTTTCTCCCATTCAGAGGGTTGTCTTTTCACCTTGCTTATAGTTTCCTTTGTTGTGCAGAAGCTTTTAATTTTAATTAGATCCCATTTGTTTATATTTGCTTTTATTTCCAGTATTCTGGGAGGCGGATCATTGAGGATCCTGCAAAAAAAGAAATACAATTTATAATTAGCAATACAATAAAATATATGTTCAGAAAGATTTAAAAGTTAAACATTTAAATAAATATGTAGAAAACCTAGAAGAAAATAAATACTGTATCCATATGGAGATAATTCTGTCAGTGTTATTGTTTAGCATATAAGTCAAGTCTGACTATTTGCAACCCCATGGACTGCAGTCCACCAGGCTCCTCTGTCCTCAGGATTTTCCACTCAAGAATACTGTAGTGGGTTGTCATTTCTTTCTCCAGGGGTGGAGATAATTGGTATTAATATATGTAAATATATTTTCTCTATAAAATTAAAAGCACAAATCTGTCTTTAAAATAGCCTGGACTAAAATATGACTCACATAGATAATTGCATTTTAAATGGATGTGTTTAAACAAATTTAATAAGTAAACCACAAAAGAATATGACAAAATATTAACATAGGTGGGAATGAAAAATTTAAATTAATTCATGACGACTCGTGTTTTTGCTTACAAAGACAAACAAAAAGAGCATATACTTGCCAATTTCCTGAAACCAACTATCTTTTTTTTTTTTTTTCATTAAACCCCTTGCCATTGGTAAGATTACAGAATGTTGACAATTCAGGTACTGCTAGAGGTCATATAAATTGCTATTTTATCCCTTTGATCAACTACTCTGTCAAAATGACTCAGAAGTCACGAAACTGCTAACTTTCTCCCAATCTACTATTTAAAGAGGCTAGAATTTATGGTAGCAAAATAATTTACCACGGGAAAAAATATTTACAAGATAGTTAATCATTCTCTAATAAAATAATATTGAAACTAATCTAAATGAAAGACAAAAAAATGATGCTTGTTATGATAAGATGTTACTACATTTAAATATGTTTTAATTCAAAATATAATCATGAAGATTATATATGCAACATGAGATACAATACAATACAACAATTGTTGACATAACATCAATTAACTAAACTATAAGATTTGGCAATGAATTTTGAGCCAGATAAAAACAGAAGCATTAAAGTTTGATTTTTTAAAAAATTGATAATTTTTCTTATTTGAGGTATTTTACAAGAAAATGTTTATTGGTTCTGTTTTCTGTCTTAATTCCCTATTTCAATAACCCATTGGGATTTGACAGAAACAGAACAACATGCAAGCTGAACAAAGGATAATATGTTAAGGAAGGAGGAAAGTTTTGCACATTGAAGTTACATGATTAAATGCATCATATTTCTCTAGTATTTTCCTTCTTTTTTGTATTTACCTGTAATGCTCTCTATACAGACTGTTTTGTGAATCCTACGTTCCAAAATATAACCATGCTCTCCATTTAACTCAAAGCTCTTTGTAAAAAAAGGATCTGCAGAATAAACAGAGGAGAAATAAATCAATTTTAGCTATATTTTCACAAGCAGCGGGTACAGTCTTTTATAAATTACTATGACCCAAGACAGTAAACCATGTAATAACAGAAACAACTAGCAATTTTGGTCAGGGAATATCTTTTAAAATATAAAGCTGTGTGAATTCAGTATTTTTATTTGATGGCCAATGCAGTTCTATTTCTTCCACTTATGTTTGTTTTTTTCATTATTGATTGTTTCAGAGGTGTCATGCCAGTTAACGTTCTATCTATTTGGGGAGTTATTTTTGCAGAAATATATCTTTCCAAAACTTGGCATATGTTGTGACAGCTATGTGCTACTCATTTCAACAAACATTTTGAACTTTAGTGGTCATATTAGAGAAAAATACACTTTATACTGCTTAATGATTTGGGATAGTTAATAATCCTTTTTTCTTTTCTTATTTTTCTGAGGTATAAAGATTCACATTTATTTATTCTTTGTTTGTTTTTATTATTTTTTTTTACTTTACAATATTTTATTGGTTTTGCCATACATTGACAGACATTTCTGACATCTACTAGAGAAACCTGGTTAACTTTTCTTTTTCCTACTTTGAAAACTAGCCTTATTTTTCCCATAATGATCCCATAATGTCTTATAAGGGAGAGAGGTTTCTTAGTATTTCTATTTTATTGATCATCTTTGTAGGAAAGGAATGCCATTAAGGGAATATGTCATATTCATTTAATTAGTAAAGTGAACACATCACATGGTAATTTCTGTGAATATCTTTAGGATTTGATTCACTTCACAATCTTATGACAAAGTCATGGAGAAAAGCCACATCAGCCTTACTGGAAAAAGATTAAACCATTTATCAACTGGACAATTGGTACAGTCCACAGGTTCAAAAATATATTTTAACAGACCACATATATGTTCTAACAATCTCTCATTGAATAAAAATTTATTTATGATAGCTCTTCTTTTTATACAAATGTTAGAATTATGTTAGGTTGTAGTCAGTCCTATTCACTGTCATATATTCATCTGAAACACCCATTTGTAATTTCCTGTGAATAATTAACTGGGAGCACAGTTCTGAGAAATTAATAGCAATTATACTTCAAAGTTATCCAGTATTTCTCAACTTTCAAATCACTTGAACATATTCATATAATTAGAAAATTACATCACATGTGTTAACGCTTCTCCCAGGCAAGTAAGTAGGATTTGCCTGATATATTAATAACAAGCAGAGCCATAGTTGTAATGATACTCTCCTGTTTCAACTCAAGTAATATTTCTGAGATATAGAGGCTTCAAGAGATGCTAGAATGGAGGAAAGAATGAGGTAATTTTTAATTGAGGCCATGGTTTCAATAAAGCAACTATAATCACAAACAATATTTGTGAGTTGCAACATTTAACCAAGAGTCTGAGGTTAAAGAGTACATTCTCAGTGAGCCTTTCATTGGTAACTGTCAGGTCAAAGATCACGAGGGACTCCTCAGTTAGTTAAGGGGTAAAGAATCTACCTGTCAATGCAGAAGATGCAGGTTCAATTCCTGGGTCAAGGAGATCCCCTGAAGAAGGAAACAGCAACCCAATCCAGTGTACTTGCCTACAAAATCCTATGGACAGAGGAGCCTGGAGGGCTATAGTTCATGGGGTCTCAGAGAGTCAGACATGACTTAGGAACCAAACAACAACAGAAATCATGAACAGATCACCACCTCCTTTATTCACAAAAATTGTTGTTGTTGTTGAGTCCCTAAGTCATGTTCAACTGTTTGTGACTCCATGGCCTGTAAAGCATGTCAGGGTCCTGGGTCCTCCACTACTCCCAGAATTTGTTAATTCGTGTCCATTGGGTTGGTGATGCTATCTAATGTCTCATACCCTGCTGTCCCTTCTTCTTTGGGCTTCAATCTTTCCCAGTATCAGGGTTTTTCCAATGAGTTGGATCTTCACATCTGGTAGCCAAAGTTTCAGAGCTTTAGCTTCAGCATCAGTACTTCCAATGAATATTCAGGGTTGGTTTCCTTTAGTATTGACAGGTTTGATCTCCTTGCAGTCCAAGGGACTCTCAAGAGTCTTAATTTCATGGCTACAGTGACCATCCAGTGATTTTGGAGGTCAAGAAAATAAAATTGGCTATAGCTTCAACTTGTTCCCCTTCTATTTGCCATGAGGTGATGGGATTTGATAACATGGTCTTAGTTTCTTAAATGCTAAGTTTCAAGCCAGCTTTTTCACTCTCCTCTTTCACTCTCATCAATATGTTCTTTAGTTCTTTCTTTACTTTCTGCCATTAAAGTAGTATCATCTTCATATCTGAGGTTGTTGATATTTCTTCCAGCAACCTGTATTCTAGCTTGTGATTCATCTAGCTCAGCGTTTCACATGATGTATGCTGCATAGAAGTTAAATAAACAAGATGACAATATACAGCTTTGTTATTCTTCATTCCCAGTTTTAAACCAATCCATTATTCCATGTCTGGTTATACGGTTGCTTCCTGACCTGCATGCAGGTTTCTCAGGAGACAGGTAAAGTGGTCTAATACTCTCTTTAAGAATTTTCCACAGTTTGTTGTGATCCACAAAGTCAAAGACTTTATCATAGTCAATGAAAGAGAAGTGGATGTCTTTCTGAACTTATTTGCTTTCTTCAGAAGTCAATGAATGTTGGCAATTTGATCTCTGGTTCCTCTACCTTTTCGAAACCCAGTTTGTACATCTGGAAGCTTTCAGTTCACATACTGCTGAAGCTTATTTGAAGGAATGAGCTTAACTTTGCTAGCATGTAAAATAAGCACAATTGTATGGTAGTTTGAACATTCTTTGGTATTGCCTTTCTTTAAAACGAGTGAAAACTGATATTTTCCTTTTCCACAAGACCTCAATCTTGAGGCCACTGTTGAGTTTTCCAAATTTGGTGACATACTGAGTGCAGCACTTAAAATGCATCATTTTGGGGATTTGAAATCTCAGCTGGAATTCCTTCACCTCCACTAGCTTTGTTCCAATTAACACTTCCCAAGGCCTACTTGATTTCATATTCCTAGACATCCAGTTCTAGATGAATGACTGAATCATCATGGTTATCTGTTGTTGATATTTCTTCCAGCAACCTGTATTCTAGCTTGTGATTCATCTAGCTCAGCGTTTCACATGATGTATGCTGCATAGAAGTTAAATAAACAAGGTGACAATATACAGCTTTGTTATTCTTCATTCCCAGTTTTAAACCAATCCATTATTCCATGTCTGGTTATACGGTTGCTTCCTGACCTGCATGCAGGTTTCTCAGGAGACAGGTAAAGTGGTCTAATACTCTCTTTAAGAATTTTCCACAGTTTGTTGTGATCCACAAAGTCAAAGACTTTATCATAGTCAATGAAAGAGAAGTGGATGTCTTTCTGAACTTATTTGCTTTCTTCAGAAGTCAATGAATGTTGGCAATTTGATCTCTGGTTCCTCTACCTTTTCGAAACCCAGTTTGTACATCTGGAAGCTTTCAGTTCACATACTGCTGAAGCTTATTTGAAGGAATGAGCTTAACTTTGCTAGCATGTAAAATAAGCACAATTGTACGGTAGTTTGAACATTCTTTGGTATTGCCTTTCTTTAAAACGAGTGAAAACTGATATTTTCCTTTTCCACAAGACCTCAATCTTGAGGCCACTGTTGAGTTTTCCAAATTTGGTGACATACTGAGTGCAGCACTTAAAATGCATCATTTTGGGGATTTGAAATCTCAGCTGGAATTCCTTCACCTCCACTAGCTTTGTTCCAATTAACACTTCCCAAGGCCTACTTGATTTCATATTCCTAGACATCCAGTTCTAGATGAATGACTGAATCATCATGGTTATCGGGTCAGTAAGACCTTTTTTGTACTGTTTTTCTATGTATTCTTGCCACTTTTTCTTAATCTCTTCTGCTTCTGTTAGGTCTCTACAGTTTCTGTCCTTTATCATGCCCATCATTGCATGAAATTTTCCCTTGATATCTCCAATTTTCTAGAAGGGATCTCTAGTCTTTCCCATTCCAATGTTTTCCTTTATTTCTTTGCATTCTTCATTTAAGAAGGCCTTCTTATTTCTCCTTGCTATTCTCTGAAATTCTGATTTCAGATGCATTTGTCTTTCACTTTCTCCCTTGCCTTTCACTTCTCTTTTTTCCTCAGCTATCTGTAAAGCCTCTTCAGGCAAACACTTGTCCTTTTGCATTTCTTTTTCTTTGAGATGGTTTTGGTCACTGCTTCCTGTACAATGTTATCAATTTCTGTCCATAGTTCTTCAGGCACTCTCTGTCTGCCAGATTTAATCCCTTGAATCTATTTGTCACCCCCATGGTAAAATCATAAGGGGTTTGATTTAGGTCACATCCGAGGGCCTTGTGGTTTTCACCACTTTCTTCAATTAAAGCCTGAATTTTGCAATAAGGAGCTCATGATCTGAGACACAGTCAGTTCCAGGTGTAGTTTTTACTGACTGTACAGAACTTCTCCATCTTTGGTTGTAAAGGACATAAGCAATCTGATTTCAGTATTGACCATCTGGTGATGTCCACAAGAGTTCTCTCTTGTATTGTTGGAAAAGAGTGCTTGCTATTACCAGCATGTTCTCTTCAAAAAACTCTGTTAGCTTTTTTCCCTCTTTTAGCATTTGTACTCTGAGGCCAAACTTGCCTGTTTCTCCAGGTATTTCTTGACTTTCACTTTTGCATTCCAATTCTCTGTAATGAAAATGATTTTTTTTTTTTTTTTTGGCGTTAGTTCTAGAAAGTCTTTATAAAATCCGTCAACTTCAGCTTGTTTGGCATCAGTGGTTGGGACATAGATTTGTGACTGCTGTGATGTTATATGGTCTTCCTTGGAAATGGATTAAGATTATTCTGTCGTTTTTGAGACTGCACTCAATTACTGCATTTTAGACTCTTTTGTTGACCATAACAGCTACTCCATTTCTTCTAAGGTATCCTTGCTCACAGCAGTATACATAGTGGTCTTCTGAATTAAATGCAACCATTCTGTTCACTTTAGGTCACTGATAACTAAGATGTCAATGTTCAGTCTTGTCATGTCCTCCTTGACCATCTCCAATTTACCTTGTGATTCATGGACCCAATATTCTAAGTTCCTATGCAATATTATTCTTTACAGCATTGGACTTTTCTTTCATCATTACACACATCCACAGCTGAGCATCATTTCTGTTTTGGTTCACTGTTTCATTCTTACTGGAGCTATTCATATTGGGCTCATTTTCTGGCATCGTGTTTTGTTTTTTTGTTTTGCCTTTTCATATTGGTCATGGAGTTCTCATGGCAAGAACACTGGAGTGGGTCGTCATGTCCTCCAGTGGATCACAGTTCATCAGAACTCTTCACTGTGACTTGTCCATCACAGGTAGCCCTGCACGGCATAGTTCACAGCTCCACTGAGTTGCACAAGCCCCTTCACCACGACAAGACTGTTATCCATGAAGAGGTTCACATAATAACTCCTTATATTTACCTCACATACAATTGGGGTAAAAACTGTCCTTTAAAAAAATCTTTATTATCATAATTATTTGTTTAAAGTTTTACTCACTGAACAGAGTTGAAACTTGAGGGCAAGATAATCACTGCTTACTGACCGTTTTATTTCTAGCATGTCGTGTACTGTATGAATGTTAGGTGAACAGAAAAACTCATGTTGAATGCATTAATCAGTAAGCAATAAATAAATGTTCAGTTCAGTCGCTCAGTCGTGTCCAACTCTTTGTGACCCCGTGAATCGCAGCACGCCAGGCATCCCTGTTCATTACCATCTCTCGGAGTTCACTCAGACTCACTTCCATCGAGTCCATGATGCCATTATGAGACTGCTATTATCCTCATTTTATTTTTTATTTCTATTAATAGAAATATGCTCTAATTTATACTAACAACCAAAAAAGGTGAAGTTTTCCTAGAATACACAGTGTTGTGCAAACTGCAGATGTCAGCATACCAACATGATCTAAATGACTCTATAGATTACAGAGCTAATAATAACTCTCACTTTAAGCCCAAATTCTACTTCAAATTTACATAGTCAGAAAAAACTTAACTGGAGGCTTTTTCTCCTGCTTACTTGCCTGCTTTCCACAATCCTATTCTCTTATCTATCACTTCCAAGTATTCTGTGCATTTTTAACTTATTTATTTAAAAGATGAACACTAAGTATTCATGATAATTAGTGTTAGATACAATATGACGGTTATTCTGCTAAAAACTGCAAGTGCTTTTTTTATTTCAAACTGAACATTTATATTTTTAAATCTATACTATTTCTATTAGTGCTGGTTTAACTAGTTATCCTGTTTAGTATTTTAAAACAACTTAAGTTTATCACCTTCAGTTCAATTCAGAACAGCCGCTCAGTCATGTTCAACTCTGCTATCCCATGGACTGCACCACACCAGGCTTCCCTACCCATCACTAATTCCCAGAACTTGCTCAAACTCATGTCCATTGAGTCGGTGATGCCATCCAACCATCTCATCCTCTGTTGTCCCCTTCTCCTCCTGTCTTCAGTCTTTCCCAGAATCAGGGTCATTTCCAATGAGTCAGTTGGCCAAAGTATTGTAGCTTCAGCTTCAGCATCAGTCCTTCCAATTAATATTCAGGACTGATTTCCTTTAGGACTGATTGGTTTGATCTCCTTGCTGTCCAAGGGACCCTCAAGAGTCTTCTCCAGCACCATAGTTTGAAAGCATCAATTTTTCGGCACTAAGCTTTCTTTATAGTCCAACTTTCACATCCATACATGACTACTGGAAAAATCATAGCTTTGAATAGACAGACTTTTGTTGGCAAAGTAATGTTTCTGCTTTTTCATATGCTGTCTATGTTGGCTAGTCCATGGGGTTGCAAGAGTCAAACACAACGAATAAACGACCACCACTAGGTTTGGTCATAGCTTTTCTTCCAAGGAGCGAGTGTCTTTTAATTTCATGGCTACTGTCACCATCTGCAGTGATTTTGGAATCCAAGGGGAAAAAAAAAATCTGTCACTGTTTCCATTGTTTCCCCATCTATCTGCCATGAAGTGATGGGACCAGATGTCATGATCTTAGTTTTTTTAATGTTGAGTTTTAAGCTACCTTTTTCACTTTCTTCTTTCAATTTCATCAAGAGGCACTTTAGTTCTTCTTCACTTTCAACCATAAGTGTGGTGTCATCTGCATATCTGAAGTTATTGATATTTCTCCCTGCATTCTTGATTCTAGCTTGTGCTTCATCCAGCCTGGCATTTCTCATGATGCACTCTGCATAGAAGTTAAATAAACAGAATGACAATATATAGCATTGACATACTCCATTCCTGATTTGAAACCAGTCTGTTTTTCTATGTCCAGTTCTAACAGTTGATTCTTGACCTGCATGCCAGATTTCTCAAGAGGCAGGTCAGGTGGTCTATTCTTCCCATCTTTTGAAGAATTTTCTACAGTTTGTTGTGATGCACACAGTCTAAGGCTTTGGCATAAAACAAAATATTTTTTCTGAAACTCTCTTGCTTTTGTGATGATCCAGTGGATGCTGGCAATTTGAACTCTCGTTCCTCTGCCTTTTATAAATCCAGCTTGAACATCTGAAAGTTCACACTTCACGTACTGTTGAAGCCTAGTTAGAGAATTTTGAGTATTACTTTGCTTCGTGGTGAGATGAGTGCAATTGTGCAGTAATTTGAAGATTCTTTGTCATTGCCTTTCTTTGGGATTGGAATGAAAACTGACCTTTTCCAGTCCTATGGCTACTGATGAGCTTTCCAAATTTGCTGGCATACTGAGTGCAGCACTTTCAGAGCACCATCTCAGATTATAAGTTCCACATTAATGTTACTGGAACATATATAATCAAGATTTCATCATGGTTCTCTTTCCCTTTGAAGGTTCTAGGGATTATGTACCCATTGTTTTTTCCACCTTCTAGAAACTATCATCATTCTTTGACTCCACCTTCAGAGATAGCCAATGGATTTTTTTTTTCCCCTCATGTCACATCTCTCTGATTACCATATTTCTTTTTCTTTTAAGGACTCATGTCATTAAATTGAGCCCATTCTAATAATCTAGGATAATGTACCTGTGTAAGTGTGTGTGTGACCCCATGGACTGTAGCCCACCAGGCTCCTCTGTCCATGGAATTTTCCACACAAAAAACTCGAGTGGATTGCCATTTACTACTCCAGGGGATCTTCCCTACCCAAGGATAAAACTGTGTTTCTTGTGTCGTCTCTGCACTTGCGGGTGTATTCTTTACCACCGCACCACCTATCTCCATCTTAATGTCCTTAACTTTAATCCCAACTGCATATTATCTGTCACCATATAAGGTAACATATTCTCACTTCTGGGATTACAAAGTGGATATCTTTGAAGGGACATTAGTCTGCTCATATCACAACCCATCCTTGATTACAGTTGTCATGGGTAATCTGCCAGATTAATTTTTCCTTTTACATACCTATTTACAAATAAAATTATAGAGTTCTCACTCTTTTGTGTAAGGCTTTTTTTCAGCAGAGTATTTACAAAATTCACTCATGTTGTCATATGTACTCTATTTCTGAGTAATATTTCATTGATGGATATGCCATTTTTTAAAAGAAAAGTTCAGTGGCAACCTGAGACATTCTCAAGTTTTATCTGTTATAAATGAGCTGTTGTAAGCATTTCTGTTGAACATTTGTCAACACATGTTTTGATTTTTCTTGATTAAATGTGTAACTGTGGAACACTGGATCATCAGGTAGATATGTTTAAATTTTATGAGAAACTACCAGACTGTTGCTATAATTACTGCACTAGTTTCTTCTTCCACAATAATGCATTATAGAAAAGTTTCAATTCTTTTCTCATTTTTAGGTGGATGTATACTGTATCTGATTTTCATTTCCATATTTTAATGGATAATGATGTTCAACATCATTATTTTTTATGTACCTA
This sequence comes from Oreotragus oreotragus, assembly GCA_006410675.1. Taxonomy (NCBI): domain Eukaryota; kingdom Metazoa; phylum Chordata; class Mammalia; order Artiodactyla; family Bovidae; genus Oreotragus; species Oreotragus oreotragus. Next base: position 318,140 of record SJYX01011645.1, read on the forward strand.
TTGATTTTTGACACCATCCTTCAGTTGTTTCCAATGTCTTCCCACATTTTTTAAGGGTTGCTTTTGTCTTTGTATGAGGCTTTTGGCATATTTTATATATTCAGGATATAAGTTCTTTGTCAGATATATATTTTGCAATTTGTTTTCCCACTCTGTGGTGACCCTATTAGTTTTCTAATAAGTAGGACTTTATTTTCTTTTATTTTCATAAACAAGTTATTTAATTATGATGAAATCTAATATACATTTTTGTAAATTTTATAGTCCCTGTATTCTGTTCTTGGTTATAGAACTTATGTCTACATCACAGTTGCAACTATATCTTGTTATCTTTTCTTATGGAAAGTATAATTTTAGTTTCNAAGTTATTTAATTATGATGAAATCTAATATACATTTTTGTAAATTTTATAGTCCCTGTATTCTGTTCTTGGTTATAGAACTTATGTCTACATCCCAGTTGCAACTATATCTTGTTATCTTTTCTTATGGAAAGTATAATTTTAGTTTCCACCTTTGTGTTCATATTTAATTTTTATGTATGACCTTCTGTTTTTATGGCATGTGCTTTTCTGTCCTTTTGCTTTCAACTTACCTGAAAGTTAATATATAAAGTACATCTTTGTAGCTGTGCCTTGTTTTCTCATTAATTCTGGTGTCTCTGCCTTTTCATATTTAATATAATTATCAATATGACTGGTTTTTAAGTGTATGATTTTAATCTTTTGGGTTTGTTCAATTTTACTTTGATCTTATTTTTCTACTTTCTAACTTCTCTTTCTTTATTTTATATCCTCTCAAGACTCAGTTTCTCAGTTACATACTTTTTTATAAAACATTTCTTTTAACATCTTAAGACATAACTGACACATTTAAACTATACAATTTGATAAATTCTGACATAGGAATAGAACCATATAATCATCACCACAATCAAGACACTTAACATATTAACTATCCCTCACATTTTCTCTTTATAGATCTTTTCTCTGATCCCCATGACATCACTGCTTTGCTTTTGTGTTACTATAGATTGAGACTGTTCAAGAACAGCAGTTTGATATTTTGAGCTGGATAAATGTTTTGTGCATTGTAGGTTTNAATTTAGAAAACAATGAGAAGGGTACCCAATTGTATACAAATGTGAATCTATAAATTCTTGAAGTTTTTTTTTTTTTACTGGAATAAACAATCTTTTAAAAAAGTACAAACAAGGGGGCTTCCCTGGTGGTTTCAGTTCAGTTCAGTTCAGTCACTCAGTCCCTGTCTCTTATACACATCTGTTTTTTTGAAGCACCTCTGGTCCCTACTTCAATTCAGTTCAGTCACTCAGTCATGTCTGACTCTTTGTGACTCCATGGACTGCAGCACACCAGGCCTCCCTGCCCATCACCAACTCCAAGAGTTTACTCAAACTCATGTCCATTGAGTCGGAGATACCATCTGATCATCTCATCTGTCATCCCCTTCTCCTTCCACTTTCAGTCTTTCCCAGCATCAAGGTCTTTTCAAATGAATCAGTTCTTCACATCAGGTGGCCAAAGTATTGGAGCTTCAGCCTCAACTTCAGGCCTTCTAGTGAATATTCAGGATTGATTTCCTTTAAAATAGACTGGATGGATCTCCTTGCAGTACAAGAGACTCTCAAGAGTCTTCTCCAACACCACAGTTCAAAAACATCAATTCTTTGGCACTCAGCTTTCTTTATAGTCCATCTTTTACATCTATACATGACTACTAGAAAAACCAGTCTTTTCTAGACAGACCTTTGTTGGCAAAATAATGTCTTTGCTTTTTAATGTGCTGTCTAGGCTATTCATAACTTTCCTTCCAAGGATTAAGTGTCTTTTAATTTCATGGCTTCAGTCACCATCTTCACTGATTTTGGAGCCCAAGAAAATAAAGTCTCTCACTGTTTCTCCATCTATTTGCCATGAAGTGATGGGACCTGATGCCACGATCTTAGTTTTATGAATGTTGAGCTTTAAGCCAACTTTTTCACTCTCCTCTTTCATTTTCATCAAGAGGTTCTTTATTTTTTTTCTTCATTTTCTGCCATATGGGTGGTGTCATCTGCATATCAACTAAGTATATACCTACCCAAGACTGACCTTTTCAGTCCACTCACAATATGACTACCTACACATTTCTTAACCAAAGTAATCAATCTTCTTAAAAATCTGTGATCTTAATTAATAGATCAACATGAAAGTAACTTGGTAAGTCACAATTTAAAAAATATGGTAAATCAAATATGTCTGCATTCTTGTAACAATATCAGTTATTAATATTCCTTTTCTATCTGTGAAAACTCCATAATATAGGTACCAAAACAATGATTAACAATAGTATGGGTTAATACACATTCAATCCAGACAGCTCAGACTAAGGTTGAGAAAAATCAGACAAATAGTCTTATGATACATATTACTAAAAATATTCAAGATATCTTACTTCACAACAATGAACACAGAAGATTGTGTGAATAAAACCAGTGCCTTACATGCATTTGACTTTGCATTTTACATTTAAATAAAACAAAATACAACTTTTCAACAAAATAATATTTTACATAGTACAAGATGGGTTATGATTTTCTTTACTTAAACATTATAAATGTGGTACTGAATAGACTTGAATACAATTCACGTTCTGTGTATTTACTGATGTCTAACAAACTACTCCTTATTTAGGCATGTAAAGCAACATTCCCTTATTTTTATCATCTATTATAACTCTAAGAAATTACTCGGCTAAAGTATTCAATCATTAGTCATGACTAATCCATCATCTAGTCTCTTTCAGTGACTGGAATCATTGAGAAAATTCTGTACTAACATGCTTGGTACCTGGATTAGGAAGACAGACAGTTGGGAACAGTAGAATCTTCTAGGGCAACTTACTCTTTATGGGCTCCTTAGTTTGGCAGCCTCAGTGTAAACGAACATCTTATATTGCAGCTGGAGGGTCCCAGATATATGTTCCAAGATAAACTGGCAGAAACTACATGTTCTTTCCTAACCTAGTCTCAGAAATCGTGCAGCACCACTTTCACCACGTTCTAATCACTGAAGTGTATACCAAAGTTTGTTAAGGTTCATAGGATGGCCACATCTACTCTATTTTCTCATAAGTGGAGTATCAAATAACTCAGAGATACATTTAAACCCAAAGAACACATGATAGGCTATGTTTTTAAAGTATAAACTATAAAATTTACACATGTATTTCACTTAAAATAAAAATCTAAATTTACTTCAATCATGGCTTCATGAATTCACCATGACAACTGTGTTCTTCTAATTCTCCAATATATTTGATTGTCTATGTAGAGGATACTTAACAGGTCTTCAAATCCTAAGATATTAAAATGGCATTAGGACTGTATCCTTGTTTTCTGGTGTGTAATTATGGATCCTTAGTTCACAGAACTGCTTCTATCATTTGTAAACAGTCATCTGCATATATAAGTAGATAAGCCTAATATATTTCTGCCACTTTTATTTTTGGACTATACATTCACCAGACAACAAAATTCACCATGATTTTGCACAAACTCTTTCAGGAAAAATATATTACAATATTATAATAACCTGCAGTGTTCTGATTTTTTCCACATTTCACATGATGGGAAATAATAATTATAAAATCATTATCTTTTTCCAGAACAATAATTTGGAGGAACAGGTGCATGTCATCTCAGTTGCAGTCTCGAGATCATTTCAATAAGCTCAGATCAGCTGCATTTTTTTTAAGACCACACTATTAGTTATCTCATTTGTTACAACCATTCTTTGCATATCTCAACATCTGTCAATGTCCATACAGAAAGCCCCCAAAAGGAAGCAGATGTTACAAAGTTTTAATTTAAATGTTTATTTTGACTTTTAGACAACATCTGGAGAACAAATATCCTATTCTGTTAAGCAGCATTATCAAATGAAAATTGTTGATGAATTCTGTTATTAGTTTGTCACTTTTCTGAAATGCTTATCTCAGTAATTAGTAGTGAGGAAACCAACATTCTCAGAATGCTTGGCCCTTAATTACATAGGCAAGGAAAAAGGGAAAGTGTAAGGGAAGGAGAGATGGAAGGAAATAATAGATGGATAAAAAAATATTAAGAAATAAGAATTTAGATTTGTATCTGAAATCCAGGTTTGATTGTGCAATTATACTTGAAATTTTGTGATAAACACTCTTTGATTTAAAATTTTAAATATCTGATTTACCCAGAAAATATTACTGCATGCATTACACTGTATTCAAAATAAGCATATTACTAATTAGTGAAAAAGAAGATATAGATAAACTTTTATATAATGCAAAAATAGTTTTTTTTTAATTTTAGTTTAAATTTCATTTTGTTCATATGTCTTGTGTAAGAATATATATATATATATATATATATATGTATAATTTCTGAAGAATTAATTACAGGTTAAGATAACCTATTAATTTTCATACATTAGCATTTCCATTTAAAATTATATATTAATTTAAAAAGCAGAGAAAAATAGATGGATTGAGTATAATTACCACTTTGGTATCTTAGTAGATGCATTTTCTGCTTAATCCCTGGCAAATAGCCTATGATGATGACAATGTTGACAAAATCAAGAGAATATCAGTTCAGTTCAGTTCAATGGCTCAGTCGTGTCAGACTCTTTGTTACCATATGAATTGCAGCATGCCAGGCCTCCCTGTCCATCACCAACTCCCGGAGTTCACTCAAACTCATGTCCATCGAGTCAGTGATGCCATCCAGCCATCTCATCCTCGGTCGTCCCCTTCTCTTCCTGCCCCCAATCCCTCCCAACATCAGAGTCTTTTCCAACGAGTCAACTCTTCACATGAGGTGGCCAGATTACTGGAGTTTCAGCTTCAGCATCATTCCTTCCAAAGAACACCCAGGACTGACCTCCTTTAGAATGGACTGGTTGAATCTCCTTGCATTCCAAGGGACTAATCCCTCCCAGCATCAGAGTCTTTTCCAATGAGTCAACTCTTCGCATGAGGTGGCCAAAGTACTGGAGTTTCAGCTTCAGCATCATTCCTTCCAAAGAACACCCAGGACTGACCTCCTTTAGAATGGACTGGTTGGATCTCCTTGCATTCCAAGGGACTCTGAAGAGTCTTCTCCAACACCACAATTCAAAAGCATCAGTTCTTTGGTAGTCAGTTTTCTTCACAGTCCAACTCACATCCATACATGGCTACTGGAAAAACCACAGCCTTGACTAGACGGATCTTTGTTGGCAAAGTAATGTCTATGCTTTTGAATATGCTATCTAGATTGGTCATAGGTTTTCTCCCAAGGAGTAAGTGTCTTAATTTCATGGCTGCAATCACCATCTGCAGTGTTTTTGAGACCCCCCAAAAATAAAGTCTGACACTGTTTCCACTGTTTCCCCATCTATTTCCCATGAAGTGATGGGACCAGATGCCAAGTTTTTAGTTTTCTGAATGTTGAACTTTAAGCCAACTTTTTCACTCTCTTCGTTCACTTTCATCAAGAGGCTTTTTAGTTCCTCTTCACTTTCTACCATAAGGGTGGTGCCATCTGCATATCTGAGGTGATTGACATTTCTCCCAGCAATCTTGATTCCAGCTTGTGCTTCTTCCAGTCCAGCATTTCTCATGATGTACTCTGCATATAAGTTAAATAAGCAGGGTGACAATATACAGTCTTGAAGTACTCCTTTTCCTATTTGGAACCAGTTTGTTGTTCCATGTCCAGTTCTAACTGTTGCTTCCTGACCTGCATACAGATTTCTCAAGAGGCAGGTCAGGTGGTCTGGTATTCCCATCTCTTTCAGAATTTTCTACAGTTTATTATGATCCACACCGTCAAAGACTTTGGCATAGTCAATAAAGCAGAAATATATGTTATAAAACACAATAAATATATGTAGTTCAAGACCTACTCAGTACGTGGACATTTTTTCTCTAAAGCAATTTTGATGTATCAATTTTTAAAGGCAATTTTCCCCTCTGTTAATATTCTAAAGTATAGATTATGCTGCTATGTAATATTAGGCTATTATAAATTTAGTGAAGATATTAAAGCAATGTCAAACTGCTTAATATTTTCTTTTCCTCAGTATCAGAGTTCACCGCATCACTGTTTACAATAGCTAGGACATGGAAGCAACCTAGATGTCCATTGGCAGATGAATGGATAAGAAAGCTGTGGTGCATATACACAATAGAATATTACTCAACTCTTACAAATAACACCTTTGAAACAGTTCTAATGAGGTGGATGAAACTAGAGCCTATTATAGAGTGAAGTAAGTCAAAAAGAAAAACACCAATGCAATATATTATGCGAACCCACTCCAGTACTCTTGCCTGGAAAATTCCATGTCCTGAGGAGCCTGGTAAGCTACAGTCCATCGGGTTCCAAAGAGTCATGCACGACTGATTGACTGTACTTTAAGACTTTCATGGAATTTAGAAGGATGGTAATGATGACCCTATATGCAAGACAGCAAAAGAGACATAGATATAAATAACAGACTTTTGGACTCTGTGGGAGAAGGCAACGGTGGGATGATTTGAGAGAATAGCACTGCAATATGTATATTCAGTTTAGTTCAGTTCAGTCGTTCAGTCATGTCTGACTCTGCGACCCCATGAATCGCAGCACACCAGGCCTCCCTGTTCATCACCATCTCTCGGAATTCACTCAGACTCACGTCCATCGAGTCTGTGATGCCATCCAGCCATCTCATCCTTGGTCATCCCCTTTTCCTCCTGCCCCCAATCCCTCCCAGCATCATAGTCTTTTCCAATGAGTCAACTCCAGTTGACTGCATGAAACAGGGCAGTTCAATGCATGAAACTGGGCACTCAAATCTGGTGCAGTGTGACAACCCAGAGAGATGGGATGGGGAGAGAGGTGGGAGAGGGATTCAGGATGGGGAACACATGTACACCCATGGCTGATTCATGTCAATGCATGGCAAAAACCACTACGATAATTAGCCTCCAATTAAAATAAATTAATTTTTTAAAGTAGTTGTTTCCACTAAGTTTATAGATAATAGCATGATTTCTTTCTATAGTGACTGAAATCTTCATTTAGTTATTTCAAACTAAGTTAAATGTTTTTCTACCATACAAGAGTGAGAATATTTCATCTACTGACATTCACTTATAAACTTTGTCAAATTATTTGCAATTGCATAAATTACCTCAATAACATAAAAGATTTAAGTAATTTCATGTTTCTGTGTTATAAACTTGAATTTGATATTAATCCCCATGTATGTTAGGCCTAATGCCAAATTATTTTGGAAATTTGCTTTAAAACAAGACTGATGCTCTAAGAACATAAAATTGTAGAATGCCATCAGTGATTACCCATGCTTTGCTTTGATTCTCCAAAATAATTAATATGATTATGATACAATTATGTACATAAAATAATAAGGTAATTAAAAGTCAGATTTGAAAAAGACTTTTATGTAAGAAAATATCCACAGCATTGTTTTGGACTGACAATGTGAATATAAGAGTGTGGTAATGAAAGAGTCTCCTTATATTTGTCTGAATATACAGTGTATCGTATTTACAAAACCCCAGCCTGGATTAATGCCTTTATCAAGAGAGAAATAAAACAATGCTATCTCTCTTGCATATGGGGATGCAACAAAAAGGCACCCATCTGTAAATCAGTAAGAGAGTCCTCACCAGGAACCCAATCATGGTGGCACACTCATCTTGAATTTCCCAAGCTCCATAATTGTGGGAAATAAATTTCTGTTGTTTAAACCACCCAGTCTAGGGTGTTTTGTTAATATAGTTTCAGCTAAGACATATCTCATATCCTATACCAACAAAAATAGAGCAAATTTGGGCAAATAGTGCAGGTAGATTAAAATATTTACATTATATATATTTATATTATATGTATAAATTCATAAGTTAAATATTTGCATTATATATTAAAATATATTATATATTATATATTTACAATATAATATGTAATGTTAGACCTTTAAAATAGGTTATTAATATAATTTTATTTTCTTTCATCATTATCTATGTAATATCAGAAACTGATCACAAAACTATTAAATTCTTAAAGAGAAAAAACATATAAATAAAATTGATATACCAAATGGTAAAAATTGATTAGCCTAAAATGCAAAGAAAAAAAACAGTAATGGATAAAAATATAATGTTTCTATATCCACTCTTAGGATGACCTACATTTATAGAAAATGATGAAATGCAGACTAAATTTTTTAAATCCTACATATAGATTAATTTTATTTTTCAAGATACATAAACATATAGCTAATGAAAACATTTGAAAATGGTAAAATTATATAAGAAAAACTCCTCAAAAAGCAGATGTAACTGAAGCACATGTGTAGCAGTAGTATTTTATAAACAGAGCTCTTAATTGATGTAATGTACATATGTCACAACAAACATATATTTTTATGAGACAAAATAACATTAAAATACATTATAAAAGTATATTGCTAAGTATTTATAGTTTTTTTTTCCTTAAGTGAAATTTATTATAATTAGGTCACTGAGGCTTACTATATGTACTGTAACATTTGTCACCATTTGTTGAATGAATACCTGACCTAAAAGTCAGATTATGAGTATTCTGATGAAAATGAACTCCTTATATTCCATGACAAATTACTAAATAAATAACTTTCTTTCTAGAGATATGTGGACATGCCAGCTAAAGGTAAATATTTTAGTTCTACATTTATAGCCAGCAAGGAAGAGCAATGACTAAGGTATTCATTCTTTTAAGAAGAATGATATAATAGGGTAGCATACATTTGTTCCTATACCTGAATAAGTCCCTAAGCTCCAGACTACTTGGGATTACATAGCACATGTTGTGAAAGAAACCCAAATAAATAATGAATAACCACATGGCTTAGCATTGAAATATGTATACTATCATGTAAGAAATGAATTGCCAGTCTATGTTCAATGCAGGATGCAGGATGCTTGGGGCTGGTGTATGGGGATGATCTGGAGGGAAGATGTGGGGTGGGAGGTGGGAGGGGGGTTCATGTTTGGGAGTTCGTGTAAAAAAATAAATAAATACAAAAAAAA
>SJYX01011645.1:335114-350338 GCA_006410675.1 Oreotragus oreotragus
TATCTTTGTGTGTGTGTGTATATATATATATATATATATATATATATATATACACATTGTATATGATGTATATATATAATGCACACATAATGTAAATATTATGTATAATAATATATTATATTATATATATAAATTAAATTGAAAATATCTCCATAAAAAAGAGAATATAAAGTCACATATTACATTTGAAAAAGAACCAGAAAATTTCATGTGCTTAACAAATCCAGTAACAAAAATTAAATACTGTAATCAACTCCTCACTTTGAAAATAGCCTAGGCACAATCAGAAAGAGAAAATTTGAGGTTAAAATTTTCCAGAATCTTATCTGAAGTAATAAAAAAAGAGAAAATACATCAAGTAGGAAAGAGTGAAAAAGATGAAGTAGGAATATCTAATATCTGTTTAATCTGAGATCCCTACAGTAGGAAGCAAGAGAACAGAACAGTAATATTTGAAAAGTTAATGAGATTTTTTTTTCAAAATAATGAAAACTATCAATCAGAAAATTCTACAATGCCAAAGAATTTGGGGAAAAAAATTGTAGAAACCCCTAGTATTATTTCATTATGAAACTGCAGAAACCAAAACTCAGGAAATATTAAGGCCTGATAGATAAAATGCAAGACCTCCTTTAAAGCACTAAAAGACTTTAATTTTATCAAAACAAAATTGTCTGGCTAAAATGACAGAATCACCAATGCACCATAGAAAATTAACTGTATTCCATTATTCTATAATTTACAGGAAAAGACTCTGATGCTGGTAAAGACTGATGGCAGGAGGAGAAGGGGATGACAGAGGATGAGATGGTTAGATGGCATCACCACTTCTACAGACATGAGACTGAGTAAGCTCCAGGAGTTGGTGATGGACAGGGAAGGTTGGCATGCTGTGGTCCATGGGGTCACAGGGCTGGACACAACTGAGCAACTGAACTGACTGAAGTGATAATTTACATTTGAAAAATAAGTGACTCTGGAAAAACCATGGTTAATTCTGTGTCAATAAAGACCTGTGATGAACTCGGGAAACTTCTAGGAAAAAAGAAAAAAAAAAAAAAAACATAATAAACTACTAAACATAAATCAATACAATTACCAACATATTTCCCTTAATTTTTCTTTTCAGGCCTTCCTGTACTTCTGTTCTTTCATTTATGAGCATTTTCCCTCTAAGGAATGTGCTATAAATACTTTTTAATAACCCTTTTGGTACAAGAATCTCCAATGGTCAGTTATTCCAAGTTTGTAGGTTAAAAATTTGGACATTTAGCCTATATTTTGAAGGATAATTTCACTTAATATAGCATTTCATGTTGGTTATCGTTACTGATGCTCTTTTCCCATTTGAAGATATGAAAGTAATACCTCTTCATCCCATTTTTTTATTATTATTGTCCAAAATATTATCAGTTTTATTGTTACTCCTTTGGAATAAATTCATGCTTTAACCAGATAGTCTTTTTTCTGTAATTATTCATTTTTAATGTAAGTATTATCCAAAGTATTTATAGTCATTCTCTAGCAAAATCAAATATTCATGATCTGTGGCTCCTTAAGGCATGTTGGTGTCTCCAACTATAATTAGAATGAATGTTTCCACCCATGGATTTTTGCAGGCTACCAAATATACTCTTTGACTCTTATAATCAGTTTTTGTGTATTCCTAAATGGCCCTCACTATCCTTCTGTAGTATGTCAGTTTCAACTTAGCAATAACCAGCCAACTTGGTGGTTACTCTAAAGACTACTTCCTTAACCCCATCTTTTTAAAATCATGACCCCTTCAAGTGTGTTCCTAGTTATCAGTATCTTTTCTACTAAAGTCAACAACTGGGCTCTGGTCAGCATACCATTCACCATAGTATCATTTCCATGGCAGTGAGTGAACCAGTCCCAAAACCCCATCATACCATCTGACTTAGATCAAACATAGTATGAAATTTTTAGGTCCTCTGACAAAACAGACAACCAGATGGAGTTAGTTTTGCACAGGATTTACCCTTCAAATTCCTATAAAAGAAAAATGGAGTGAAACAAAAGTAAGTATTGGGAACATTCAGAACACAAATAGGACTGAAATTAGTAAAATCAAAGAAGAAAGGAGAATTGTGTGGTAAGAATCTCAAACTGAGGTACAGATCTCAGTTTCTTTTGGCTAGGCTGTTTAGAGGTCCTTATGGAAAAATACTCCTTGGGAGACTTCCACCTTTCATAGGTAGGGCCTCTATTAGGATCCCCACCATGCTTCAACACTGGCTAGGAACATTTCAGAGAGATGATAGTAGCTGTGTAATGCAGTAACAAGGAATGGCAGTAGGCAGTCCGGCAGTAGACTTGAAAGATATGTTTTCATGGACACCACAAGTAGACAATGCAGTAAATGCAAAAGTAATGTAGTGACTCTGTTATGTCCTTTAATTTACATTTAATTTTATGTCTACTAGGTGATTAATATTCCTTGGATTCATACTGCAAACTCTGAACTGAATGGATCCAGATGCCATGATCTCAGTTTTTGTTTTTAATATTTAGTCTTCAGTTCAGTTCAGTCACTCAGTTGTGTTCGACTCTTTGCAACCCCATGAACGCAGCATGCCGGGCCTCCCTGTCCATCACCAACTCCCAGAGTTCACTCAGACTCACGTCCATCAAGTCAGTGATGCCATTCAGCCATTTCATCCTCTGTCGTCCCTTTCTCCTCCTGCCCCCAATCCCTCCCAGCATCAGAGTCTTTTCCAATGAGTCAACTGTTCTCATCAGGTGGTGAAAGTACTAGAGTTTCAGCTTTAGCATCATTCCTTCCAAAGAAATCCCAGGGTTGATCTCCTTCAGAATGGACTGGTTGAATCTCCTTGCAGTTCAAGGGACTCTCAAGAGTCTTCTCCAACACCACAGTTCAAAAGCATCAATTCTTTGGCACTCAGCCTTCTTCACAGTCCAACTCTCACAGCCATACATGACCACAGGAAAAACAATAGCCTTGACTAGATGGACCTTAGTCGGCAAGGTAATGTCTCTGCTTTTGAATATGCTATCTAGGTTGGTCATAACTTTTCTTCCAAGGAGTAAACGTCTTTTAATTTCATGGCTGCAGTCACCATCTGCAGTGGTTTTGGAGCCCCCAAAAATAAAGTCTGACACTGTTTCCACTGTTTCCCCATCTATTTCCCATGAAGTGATGGGACCGGATGCCATGATCTTCGTTTTCTGAATGTTGAGCTTTAAGTCAACTTTTTTGCTCTCCTCTTTCATTTTAATCAAGAGGCTTTTTAGTTCCTCTTCACTTTCTGCCATAAGGGTGGTGTCATCTGCATATCTGAGGTTATTGATATTTCTCCTGGCAATCTTGATTCCAGCTTGTGCTTCTTCCAGCCCAGCGTTTCTCATGATGTACTCTGCATAGAAGTTAAATAAGCAGGGTGACAATATACAGCCTTGACGTACTCCTTTTCCTATTTGGAACCAGTCTGTTGTTCCATGTCTAGTTCTAACTGTTGCTTCCTGACCTGCATACAGATTTCTCAAGAGGCAGGTCAGGTGGTCTGGTATTCCCATCTCTTGAAGAATCTTCCAAGCTAGCTCTTTCACTATCCTCCTTCACACTCATCAAAAGACTCTTTAGTTCCCCTTCACTTTCTACCATTAGAGTGGTATCATCTGCATATCTGAGGTTGTTGATGTTTCTCCCGTTTATCTTGATTCCAGCTTGTAACTCATCCAGCCTGACATTTCTCATGATGTGCTCAGCCTATAGGCTAAACAAACAGCATGGCAACAGAAAGCCTTGTTTTACTCATTTCTCAATCTTGAACCAATCAGTTGTTCCATACAGTGTTGTAATTCTTGCTTCTTGGCATGCGTACAGACTTCTCAGGAGACAGGTAAGATGGTGTGATATTTCCATCTCTCTAAGAACTTGCCTGGAGAAAGAAATGGCAACCCACTCCAGCGTTCTTGCCTGGAGAATCCCAGAGATGGTGGAGCCTCGTGGGCTGCCGTCTATGGGGTCGCACAGAGTCGGACACGACTGAAGCGACTTAGCAGCAGCAGCAAGAACTTGCCACTCTCTAAGAACTTGCCACAGTTTGTCATGATCTATACAGTCAAAGGTTTTAGTGTAGTTGATGAAATAGCGATATACTTTTTTTTTTTTTTCCTGAAATTCCCTTGCTTTCTCTATAATCCAGTGAATGTTGTCAATTTGATCTCTAGTTCTTCTTCCTTATCTAAACCCAGCTGGGACATCTTGAAGTTCTTGGTTCACACAATGCTGAAGCCTGGAGTGAAAGATTTTAAATATGATCTTACTGGCCTGGGAGATGAGTGCAACTGTCCAGTGATTAGCACATTCTTTGGTACTACCTTTCTTGGGAATTGGGATGAAGATTGACCTTTTCCAGTTCTGTGGCTACTGATGAATCTTCCAAATTTGCTGACATAATGAGTCCAAAACCCTGATGGCATCCTCCTTTAGGGATTTGAATAGTTTTACTGGAATTTCATCACGTCCACTAGCTTTATTAACAGCAGTGCTACTTAGGGAACACTTGCCTTTGCACTCCAGAATGTCTGGCTCTGGTTGACTAATCACACCATATCAGGTATCCAGTTCATTAAGATATTTTTTGTACAGTATTTTCTGTGTATTCTTTTCATCTCTTCTTCATCTCTTCAGCATCTACTAGGTCTCTACACTTTTTTTCCCTTATTGTGCCCATTTTTGGGTGGAATGCTCCCTTGATGTTTCCAGTTTTCCTGAAGAGATCTCTAGTCTTTCCCCTTTCATTCTTTTCTTCTTATTAAAAACTGTTTATTGAAGAAGTCTTTTTTGTCTCTTCTAGCTATTCTTTGAAACTCTGTGTTTAAATGGAGGTACTTTTCCCTCTCTCCCTTGCTTTTCACTTCTCTTCAAATTTCTGCTATTCATAAAGCCTCATCAGATAACCACTTTGCCTCCTTGTTTTTCTTTTTCTTTGAGATGGTTTTGTTCACCACTTCCTGCACAATATCATGGACCTCTGTCCATAATTCTTCAGGCACACTGTTATCTAGATCTAGTCCCTTGAATTTATTCATTACCTCACTGTGAATTCATATGGGATTTGTTTTAAGTCATACCATACTGGCCTAGTTTTCTTCCCCAGTTTTATTTAGTTTAAGCCTGATTTTTGCAGTGAGAAGTTGGTGATCTGAGTCACAGTCAGCTCCAGCTTTTGTTTTTAATGTTTGTATACAGCTTTTCCATCTTTGGCTACAAAGAATGCAATCAATTTAAGTATTGATGTTTGTTGATGTCCATGTGTAAAGTCATCTCTTGTGTTGAAAAAGAGTATTTGCTAGCAAATACTCTTAGCAGAATTCAGTTAGTCTTTGCCCTCCTTAATTTTCTCTCCAAAGCCAAATTGGCCTGTTAATCCAGGTATATCTTGACTTTCTACTTTTGCATTCCAATCCCCAATGGTGAATAGAAGATCTCTTTTTGGTGTTAGTTCTAGGCGGTCTCCTAGGTCTTCATAGAACTGATAAACTTCAGCTGCTTCAGCATTGGTGGCAGGGACATAGACTTGGATTGATTTGATGCTGAATGGCTTGCCTTGAAAATGAATGGAGATCATTCTGTCATTTTTGAGGCTGCACCTGAGTACTGTATTTCAGACTCTTTTGATAATTATGAGGGCTACTCTGTTTCTTCTATGCGATTCTTGTCTGCAGTAGTAGATATAATGGTCATCAAAATTAAAATTCCGGATAAGGCAATGGCACCCCACTCCAGTACTCTTGCCTGGAAAATCCCATGGGCGGAGGAGCCTGGTAGGCTGCAGCCCATGGGGTCGCAAAGAGTCAGACACGACTGAGCAACTTCACTTTCACTTTTCACTTTTATGCATTGGAGGAGGAAATGGCAGCCCACTCCAGTGTTCTTGCCTGGAGAGTCCCATTGACAGGGGAGCCTGGTGGGCTTCCGTCTATGGGGTCGCACAGAGTCGGACACGACTGAAGTGACTTAGCAGCAGCAGTAGCAGCAAATTAAAATTTGCCCGTGTCTTTCCATTTTAGTTCACTGATTTCTAGGATGTCAATGTTCATTCTTACAATCCTTTGCTTGACCATGTCCAATTTTCCTTGATACATGGACCTAACATTCCAGGTTCCTATATAATACTACTGTTCTTTGCAGCATTGTATTTTACTTTAATCACCAGACATATGAACAACTAAGTGTCATATCCGCTTTGACCCAACCACTTTATTCATTCTGGGGCTATTGGTAATTCTTGTCTGCTCTTCCCCAGTAGCATACTGGACACCTTCAGACCTGGGGATCTCATCTTTTGGTATCATATCTTTTTGGTCTTTTATAGAGCTCATGAGGTTCTCACAGCAATTATACCTGAGTAGTTTGCCATTTCCTTCTCCAGTGGATCACATTTTGCCAGGTGAGGTGGTATAGTACTTAACTATGTATAAAAGAAACTTGGAATCCAGAATTAACTGAGACTTGATACTCTATCTGGACCTCAGTCCATGACATTATTTGGTACAGGGAAAGGGGACAATTGTGTTGTGAAACAAGGAACAATATAAGTTTTACTGATTTATTTTTTAAATAAATAAATAATTAGTAAAATTTGTTGCATTTTCCCTCTTATATTGGTCTATCCTTAATAGAAGAAATTAGTCAATAATGTCACCACACTGAGGAAAAACTTCTTTCTCTGCAGTCTTGTATTACTGCTCTGTCCATAGCTCTCAAGTGTAATTAAAATTATGATTTTTGTAACTTACTTAATATTTTTTTGTGTGGCAACAGAATCACTTTCTTGCTTCTTTTCATTATATTTTTTACAGAGATAAAGTCTAATTACATTTTATATATGTTTAAGATTAAAACCATCAAATGTGTTTTTTCCCCATTTGATTTCCTTATTTATTTATCATTTTGCTCTTTTGTGGACTTTTACTCAATCTGACATTTACTTGGTATTTCTGTTTTTCTTTACAATTATTTTAGTATTTGACCAAAAAATCACTTGCTGCCTTTTGATTTCTACATTTCTCAGAAAATACAAAGATCTTGTCTGGTGGGCTTCCGTCTATGGGGTCGCACAGAGTCGGACACGACTGAAGTGACTTAGCAGCAGCAGTAGCAGCAAATTAAAATTTGCCCGTGTCTTTCCATTTTAGTTCACTGATTTCTAGGATGTCAATGTTCATTCTTACAATCCTTTGCTTGACCATATCCAATTTTCCTTGATACATGGACCTAACATTCCAGGTTCCTATATAATACTACTGTTCTTTGCAGCATTGTATTTTACTTTAATCACCAGACATATGAACAACTAAGTGTCATATCCGCTTTGACCCAACCACTTTATTCATTCTGGGGCTATTGGTAATTCTTGTCTGCTCTTCCCCAGTAGCATACTGGACACCTTCAGACCTGGGGATCTCATCTTTTGGTATCATATCTTTTTGGTCTTTTATAGAGCTCATGAGGTTCTCACAGCAATTATACCTGAGTAGTTTGCCATTTCCTTCTCCAGTGGATCACATTTTGCCAGGTGAGGTGGTATAGTACTTAACTATGTATAAAAGAAACTTGGAATCCAGAATTAACTGAGACTTGATACTCTATCTGGACCTCAGTCCATGACATTATTTGGTACAGGGAAAGGGGACAATTGTGTTGTGAAACAAGGAACAATATAAGTTTTACTGATTTATTTTTTAAATAAATAAATAATTAGTAAAATTTGTTGCATTTTCCCTCTTATATTGGTCTATCCTTAATAGAAGAAATTAGTCAATAATGTCACCACACTGAGGAAAAACTTCTTTCTCTGCAGTCTTGTATTACTGCTCTGTCCATAGCTCTCAAGTGTAATTAAAATTATGATTTTTGTAACTTACTTAATATTTTTTTGTGTGGCAACAGAATCACTTTCTTGCTTCTTTTCATTATATTTTTTACAGAGATAAAGTCTAATTACATTTTATATATGTTTAAGATTAAAACCATCAAATGTGTTTTTTCCCCATTTGATTTCCTTATTTATTTATCATTTTGCTCTTTTGTGGACTTTTACTCAATCTGACATTTACTTGGTATTTCTGTTTTTCTTTACAATTATTTTAGTATTTGACCAAAAAATCACTTGCTGCCTTTTGATTTCTACATTTCTCAGAAAATACAAAGATCTTGAAACACTTCAACCACATACAACACCCTTTTGACATGTGTGCTATTTTATGTATGTTTTAATTATTTCTACAGATGAAATTCACATTCTCACCACTGTACAATATATATTTACATTTACATTTATGAAAATTTGTAGATCACTTTGCTCTTGATGAGTTACCTTCCTTTGTTATTTGTTTAATTTCTTCCTATTTCATCATATTTTACTCCAAACTATCTTGTGCTTATTAATATCACACATGACCACAGTTTCAACAGATGGATTGCTGGAATCTAGCTTCTGACTAATTACTAACCATTTGACCTTGCATAATTTATGCTTAGAGTATGAGTACGTATGCCATAATTTTCTCTTCTGTGTTGTGAGTTTTATATCAATAATGATAATATATCTTGCAATGAATGTACTTAATGAACTTAAAACAGTAGCATATTAAGTATTATTATTGAATTAATTATTTTTACACTGCCAATTAAGCAGCTTTTGTTAATGATAGTGGTATTTAACAAGACATCCATTTACCAGCCTTCATCTTCTTCATAGTTTTTATCATTATGTCTGCTGAATTATTTTTAATACACACTTTTAGGTTTTCTAACCCATATCTAACTTATCACCAAGTCTTATCAATATAAAATTCTCAATATGTCTTAAATAATGCAGATTTCTCTGGATCCCTGAACATTTTTCTGTTCCAACAGAAATTTGTATTCCCCATACTGATCTATGCTGTTAGCCTCTAGATGCTAATTATTGTCCCTCTTTACCTTATCAATCTTAAGTCTACTCAGGGGCTAAAGTCATTAACTTAGATATCCTTATAACTGCTATAATTAATAGTTTATTTAATATTGTTCTGTTATTAAATAATATAAAGAAACTTAATAAGCCTTATGTTTTAGTACCTAACCCTATCCATTTTCACCTTCACCTTCATCCTACCAGTAAACACATTTCCTGATAATTCCTACATGGCACCATGCTCATTCTGTCAGAGAGTCCTTGCACATGTTGCTTTATTCTGTGTGGAAATCTTTCATCCTTTTGACAAGTTTGAGCCCACTGATCTTTTAGATTCAAATTACTTTATTTCAATTGGAAAGTCTTTTCATACACAGTTGACTAGGTCAAGTTATCCTACCATGAAACTCCTTGTCAAAATGTATCTCTTTGTAGCACTTAACAGTTTTAAGTGTGAACTTTTCTGCATAGTTATCTATTTTAAAATCTTTCTATGCAAGTCATACAGGGAAGAAAGACATCTGTTTTGCCTATTTTCAGGTCTTAATTGAAGTGAATGAAGTGAAAGTCGCTCAGTCATTTCTGACTGTTTGTGACCCCATGGACTATTAAGTACATGGAATTCTCCCGGCCATAATGCTGGAGTGGATACATTTTCCCATCTCCATGGGATCTTCCCACCCCAGGAATCAAACTCAGGTCTCCCGCATTGCAGATGGATTCTTTATCAGCTGAGCCACAAGGGAAGACTTGAGTTTGTATTTCAAAACCCTGCTAATGTTTATTAGACACTGGATATGTATTTTTGGATCAACTCAGAGATTTATATTTGTATCCATAAAGTTATAAGTGAGAGAGGAGATAAGGGTTGACTATATCATCACAGAACAGAAGGCAAGGGATACACTGACATTTGATAAACTACTGGAAGATAATAGCTCCAAAAAGATATTTGATAAGGGATAATAAACAAAGAAATACATGAAAACATAAGGTGACTACATCAATAAATTAGAGGAATTTTAAGAATCAATAAATACAATGCATAGTTGTCCTAAGAAGTTAAAAGTACAAACACTTTCAATAGAATTAGTAACTTATAAATAATTGGTATACACATGTTCCCCATCCTGAACCCCCCTCCCTCCTCCCTCGTGGTGGTTTCATGTTGATATATGGCAAAACCAATGCAATATTGTAAAGTAATTAACCTCTAATTAAAATAAATGAATTTATATTAATAAAATTAAATTTAAAGAAAAACACTTACCCTTAAAATAATAATAATTGGATATCTTAGAGTGTCACATACTGCTATTGTATAAATAACAGTATATGAGTTTTATTACTAAGTAGGAAATAATAAGGGAAACACAGGTTTCTATTTAAGAATATTACCTCTGAAGAAAGTCAAATAAGAGCTAAATGAAGATAAAGAAGTTTACTAGTGCTATCTGAGATGTTCTGTTTTCACATTTAATAAAAGATAAGTAGAGATGAGATTGAAGTTAAAAAAAGTGTAGACCTTGAGGAGAGAAGAGGAAACACAAGGTTAACACATTAAGGAACACATGTGAAAACAAAAACAGGTACTTTAAAAACAAAAACAGCAAAAATTATATGATGGTAGAAAAGAGTCACCAAAAATTAAGAGGGGTGTTTATGTTTAAAAATGGAATTAAAGAAATTCTGTTTAATGCTATTGATTTTCTATAAATTAGCAAGAAATTTTCTCTGTTGAAAATGAAACAGAATGATATAAGAATGAGGTTGAAATTTTAACATAAAGTTAAAAATTTGGATTAACAGATGAAGGAGACCTTCAGCAGAAGCTAAATAGTGATCCAAAAATCTTAATCGAAATCAAATTCCAAAGAATAAATGTAATCAGAGAAGTGAGAAAATTTCATACTGATCTATGCTGTTAGCCTCTAGATGCTAATTATTGTCCCTCTTTACCTTATCAATCTTAAGTCTACTCAGGGGCTAAAGTCATTAACTTAGATATCCTTATAACTGCTATAATTAATAGTTTATTTAATATTGTTCTGTTATTAAATAATATAAAGAAACTTAATAAGCCTTATGTTTTAGTACCTAACCCTATCCATTTTCACCTTCACCTTCATCCTACCAGTAAACACATTTCCTGATAATTCCTACATGGCACCATGCTCATTCTGTCAGAGAGTCCTTGCACATGTTGCTTTATTCTGTGTGGAAATCTTTCATCCTTTTGACAAGTTTGAGCCCACTGATCTTTTAGATTCAAATTACTTTATTTCAATTGGAAAGTCTTTTCATACACAGTTGACTAGGTCAAGTTATCCTACCATGAAACTCCTTGTCAAAATGTATCTCTTTGTAGCACTTAACAGTTTTAAGTGTGAACTTTTCTGCATAGTTATCTATTTTAAAATCTTTCTATGCAAGTCATACAGGGAAGAAAGACATCTGTTTTGCCTATTTTCAGGTCTTAATTGAAGTGAATGAAGTGAAAGTCGCTCAGTCATTTCTGACTGTTTGTGAGCCCATGGACTATTAAGTACATGGAATTCTCCCGGCCATAATGCTGGAGTGGATACATTTTCCCATCTCCATGGGATCTTCCCACCCCAGGAATCAAACTCAGGTCTCCCGCATTGCAGATGGATTCTTTATCAGCTGAGCCACAAGGGAAGACTTGAGTTTGTATTTCAAAACCCTGCTAATGTTTATTAGACACTGGATATGTATTTTTGGATCAACTCAGAGATTTATATTTGTATCCATAAAGTTATAAGTGAGAGAGGAGATAAGGGTTGACTATATCATCACAGAACAGAAGGCAAGGGATACACTGACATTTGATAAACTACTGGAAGATAATAGCTCCAAAAAGATATTTGATAAGGGATAATAAACAAAGAAATACATGAAAACATAAGGTGACTACATCAATAAATTAGAGGAATTTTAAGAATCAATAAATACAATGCATAGTTGTCCTAAGAAGTTAAAAGTACAAACACTTTCAATAGAATTAGTAACTTATAAATAATTGGTATACACATGTTCCCCATCCTGAACTCCCCTCCCTCCTCCCTCGTGGTGGTTTCATGTTGATATATGGCAAAACCAATGCAATATTGTAAAGTAATTAACCTCTAATTAAAATAAATGAATTTATATTAATAAAATTAAATTTAAAGAAAAACACTTACCCTTAAAATAATAATAATTGGATATCTTAGAGTGTCACATACTGCTATTGTATAAATAACAGTATATGAGTTTTATTACTAAGTAGGAAATAATAAGGGAAACACAGGTTTCTATTTAAGAATATTACCTCTGAAGAAAGTCAAATAAGAGCTAAATGAAGATAAAGAAGTTTACTAGTGCTATCTGAGATGTTCTGTTTTCACATTTAATAAAAGATAAGTAGAGATGAGATTGAAGTTAATAAAAGTGTAGACCTTGAGGAGAGAAGAGGAAACACAAGGTTAACACATTAAGGAACACATGTGAAAACAAAAACAGGTACTTTAAAAACAAAAACAGCAAAAATTATATGATGGTAGAAAAGAGTCACCAAAAATTAAGAGGGGTGTTTATGTTTAAAAATGGAATTAAAGAAATTCTGTTTAATGCTATTGATTTTCTATAAATTAGCAAGAAATTTTCTCTGTTGAAAATGAAACAGAATGATATAAGAATGAGGTTGAAATTTTAACATAAAGTTAAAAATTTGGATTAACAGATGAAGGAGACCTTCAGCAGAAGCTAAATAGTGATCCAAAAATCTTAATCGAAATCAAATTCCAAAGAATAAATGTAATCAGAGAAGTGAGAAAATTCAGAAACAAAGAAAAAGAGTCAAGCAAGACAAAATAATCATATTTCAGCCATAAGACAAAGTCAAGGACCTTCAGTTCCTCCTCAAGGGCTATAGATAATACTTGAAGTCATGTTCTTAAGTTGTTTTACAAATAATAAAACCCACCACCAGATGGAAGAAATTAACTGCATAGTGACAACCAGCATGTAGTCCTTATCTGCTGGAACTAAAAGATTATATTTGAGATTCCTGATACATAATCCCATTACCTTACCATCACCAATCAGATGGGTGTCCACAAGCTGATCACATACCCTAAAACTCTCTGTCTAATGTTGCCTTTAAAATATCTTCCCTGAAATTTAGACAGTTGCATGTAAATCAAAGAAGTTAAAATACATCCTCATACCATACACAAAAAAAACTCAAAATGATTTAAACACAAATATGATGCCATAAAACTCCTAAAAGAGAATAATGGTAAAGCATTCTCTGACATAAATTGTAGCAATGTTTCCTTTGGTCAGTCTATCTAAGCAACAGAAATGAAAACAAATTTAACAAATGGAACCAAAGCAAACTTCTAAGGTTTTGCACAGCAAATATTTTAATAAACAGAATGAAAAGACAAAATATGGACAGGGAGAAAACATTTGAAAATGATGCAACTGACAAGGGATTAATTTCCAAAACAGAGAGCTCATAAAACTCAATTTAACAAAATAAATAAATAACAGACAACTCAGTCAAATATTGGACAGAACACCTAAGTAGATATTTCTCCAAAGAAGACATACAAATGGCCAATAGGCACATGGAAATATGCTCCCAAACACTACTTATTAGAGAAATGCAAATCAAAACTACAATGAGGTACCACCTCAAACAAAATGCTCATTATTAAAGAGTCTATAAATAACAAATGCTGGAGAGGATGTGGATAAAAGGGAATCCTCTTTTACTGTTGGTGGGAATTTAAGTTGGTGTAGTCACTATGAAAATAGTGGCTCAAAAAATAGGGTCCTTAAACTAGGGTCATCAAAAAATAAAAACAGAGTTGCCATATGGTCCAGAAATCCCCCTCCTGGGGCATATGACCGGACAAAATAGAACCTGGAAAGACTAAGCACAGCACAAGCATCTCAAAGAAGAGCCTGAAATGTCTAAAAAGGCCACTCTTAATCGATGGTCCTAAACTCTGATTTCACTGCTGCCCCACATAACTCAGGGTTGCTCAGCTTAACTAATAAGAGGCTCACTGATAGATTTCTTCTGATTCCTATAATTTCAGTTGTAGTTTTTTGTCAATGCCTCAAAGAGGAAAACTAATGCCAAAAAATGGAGTTCACACCTTGTTTTTGCATCACTCTGGGATCTTGAACAAGTCTAAGTCTTCATTAACCTTAAATAATATTTTGTTTAATACAATCTAGTTCATGACAGTTAGAATTGAAATTCTAGTTTATATTAATAAAAATATTTCTCCTTCTGAAATTACCCTAATATCATGGAGATTGATATTTAAATATTTGAAAAAATAAAACTCACAATTGATTTTTTCTCACTTGCAAATCAAAAATGTCTTAACAGTAGATTAACATGTACAATGTAGGAAATATACAACAAGGAGCAATAATAACAATAAATCATGCAACAGCATATTAACTACCATATGCTTGGGTTTTTAAACATATCATTGCATAAATAAATCTGGAATATATGTCACTCTCTATTTTTGAACTGTGAACATCTGCTTATTTCTGAGATTATCATAAATGACATCATGTTTTATGTTTCCTACAATATCCCCTTCTGCAAAGTTCACTCTCCCATGTATGTTTCCAAAGTACTTCTTAGTACATGCTTCTACTATTGCATTAACTGAGTCACAGCTATCTAACTGTAGTCCCTTACTCTTACTAGATTATGATGCCTTTAGAATAAGAATTATATCTTACCCTTTGGGATACTACAAATATTTATCACAGTGAAAAACCAGGTGCTAAATATAATCCCTGATTCTT
This sequence comes from Oreotragus oreotragus, assembly GCA_006410675.1. Taxonomy (NCBI): domain Eukaryota; kingdom Metazoa; phylum Chordata; class Mammalia; order Artiodactyla; family Bovidae; genus Oreotragus; species Oreotragus oreotragus. The sequence continues at coordinate 349,910 of SJYX01011645.1, forward strand.
AATGCAGGATCCAGAGACAATAGTCAGAATGTCCATAAGTAGAGAACAGTAAGTCCATGATTTTGAGTGGAAATAATAATTATACTTTGTTTTACTAAAATCTAAGTGAAATTTAGATTGATTACATTATTTGCAGCAAAGATGGAGAAGCTCTATACAATCAGCAAAAACAAGACCAGGAGCTGACTGTGGCTCAGATTATGAACATCTTATTGCCAAATTCAGATTTAAGCTGAAGAAAGTAGGGAAAACCACTAGACCATTCAGGTGTGACCTATATCAAATCCCTTATGATTATACCGTGGAAGTGAGAAATAGATTTAAGGGACTAGATCTGATAAACATAGTGCCTGATGAACTATGTATGGAGGTTCGAAGCATCATACAGGAGATAGAGGTCAAGACCATTCCCAAGAAAAAAAAAAAAAA
>SJYX01011645.1:397833-409775 GCA_006410675.1 Oreotragus oreotragus
GGAGATCAGCCCTGGGATTTCTTTGGAAGGAATGATGCTAAAGCTGAAAGATTTGACTCATTGGAAAAGACCCTGATACTGGGAGGGATTGGGGGCAGGATGAGAAGGGGACAACAGAGGATGAGATGGCTGGATGGCATCACTGACTAGATGGATGTGAGTCTGAGTGAACTCAGGGAGTTAGTGATGGATAGGGAGGCCTGGAGTGCTGTGATTCATGGAGTTGCAAAGAGCTGGACACGACTGAGGAACTTAACTGAACTGAACTAAACTATGGTAGAACTCAACATATCGAGGTTTATATAAACCTCAGTATTACATAACTGGGGTTAAGTAAACTTCAATGTAAAAAAAAGGAAATATATCCAATGAAAATTATTTGTAATTTCATTGTCAGATGAATATGTAGCTAAGTTTGGAAAATAATAATGATGCAAACTGATAATTTTCAAGAATTTTAAATAAGAAGTTGCAAAATTAATTATGAGTAAAAAAGGGCAACTATGAGATCACTAAATAAAAATAGTTAACATTGATTATCCATTATTTATATGTTTATATATATATTATTATAAACTATGAAGTTATTTGAAGAAAATTACTGTATAAATTAAAATAAAGGTAGCTACTATGACAGATAATCCTAATTTTCTTTTATAAATTATATGACAAGCTATTTTGTCATCCCTTCTGGCGTCCTGCTCATCTTAATATTAAAGATTTTTTTTTCATTTTTCTTTTGAGTACTCTTTGTTACTGATAAAATATCTGTGCGATTAGAATTGTTACTCCATAAATTTTCTCAGTAAAGAAACTTCTACAATAAGGTGAAAGGGTGAAATTTAATTTTAAAAATCTACCACGCTGAACAAAGGAAATATAATACTCATTTATATATTTTGTATTAAAATGTATGCAATGGACAAGTTACAAATACATATAATTTAATGACAGTTATTATTAAAGTATAGCACATTTAAAATTAATTAAATAATATGCAAGAATATAAGTGCATGAGAACAGTTAAGAATAATACTGTACATTCAGCAGCAGGGTTTTCTGCAGTACTTATTCTATTAATTTAAAGGGTATTAAAAAATGTTTTTAAGTTTTACTTATTTCATATAAATTGTAATATGATTTTACTTAAGTGTGTAAGTAAATGATCCAAAATAAATTACATATGTATATGTCAACAATTTGAAAATTGTAATATTTGCACTCTTGTTTTTTTCTCTTGATCCTCTGCGTTTAATGCCTGTTATTCTCATATTTCACAGGAAGTAAGTTTTCTTATTTTTGCTACACAATTCCAACTTCGAAATATTAAATGAATTCTAGCAGACTGAAGAAGAAAATGTGAATATATCACAACTATACCATTTCTTCTGATTATTCTGTATGCATATATTACCAACATAAATTAAAATAAATTCAACTAATTTGTAATGGTCAAAAAAAATATTAAAGTATGTGTGGGTATTGCAAATTGTTGTAAAACCTCCGTTTCTATCTTTAATTTTTTGAACAAATGGTTATGAGACATTCACTTTGTGAAAGACACCATGCTATGTTTAAAAAGGTATTAACAAAATGAGTAACAGAGACCTCTTTCTTTCTGCATAAAACATATTAATTAATTCAATACTTGAGACTCACTGAAAAGAAAGATTATGAAGAAAAGAGTTGCTCTTAGAAACTAATATAAAATTACATGTTTTCTGCTCACCAGTTCAATTAAGATTTTGTAACACAAAGAACGCATTTAGTTCTTCATTACTTGGTAAAGGCAATAATGTCTTTTTATTTAAACTTTTTTAAACTATGTAAAATGAGCTTTTCTTANTAATTCAATACTTGAGACTCACTGAAAAGAAAGATTATGAAGAAAAGAGTTGCTCTTAGAAACTAATATAAAATTACATGTTTTCTGCTCACCAGTTCAATTAAGATTTTGTAACACAAAGAACGCATTTAGTTCTTCATTACTTGGTAAAGGCAATAGTGTCTTTTTATTTAAACTTTTTTAAACTATGTAAAATGAGCTTTTCTTAAATAGAAGAATAAATATCTTAAGGGTAAAATGTAAATCTTTGTATTTAAAGTGTTCTATTTTATCCTAAACACTGGGAAAATTATTTTATCATATCTAAACAAAAGTATTCTTGGATGCAAAATAAAAGTAAGTAGCTTTCCTAAATTATAAATTATTTGAAAGGCATAACAAATGTCCTCAAGTTATTATTTTATTTTTGGATAACTATTTATTTACATGTTGTCCAAGTATCAACTTTCAAAGTTGAAGATTAAAAATTTTAAATAAGACTTTCCTAAAAAAAGGTTATGGTGGAGAGGTCTGACAGAATGTGGTCCACTGGAGAAGGGAATGGCAAACCACTTCACTATTCTTGGCTTGAGAATCCCATGAACACTATGAAAAGGCAAAATAAAAGGATACTAACCTGCTTCTTGAGAAATCTGTATGCAGGTCAGGAAGCAACAGTTAGAACTGGACATGGAAAAACAGACTGGTTCCAAATAGGAAAAGGAGTACGTCAAGGCTGTATATTGTCTCCCTGCTTATTTAACTTATATGCAGAGTACATCATGAGAAACGCTGGAATGGNAACAATTAGAAAATAAACAATCTAATTTTAAAATGAGTACAAATCTGAATAAACACCTCACCAAAGAAGGCATACAAATATCAGATATGCTTTCTCAAAGATACTCAACATCAACATTATGTTATTAGGTAATTGCAAATTAAAACAGCAATGAACTATCACTACACAACTATTAGAAAGGCTAAAACCCCAAACATGTATTAATAAGAATTCCATTAATTTTTGGTTGAAATGCAAAATGGTACAACCACTTTTGAAGACAGTTTTATACTTCTGTACAGTATTACATATAAAAAAACAATACAATAGAGCAATCATGTATCTAGGTACTGATGCCAATGAGTTGAGACCTTCAAACCATATATAAACCTGCATATGAATGTTCACATAAGCTTTATTTTTAATTTCCAAAACTTGGAATCAATCAAGATATCCTACAACAGGAATATGGATAAGTAAAGGTGGCATTAGTGATAAAAAATCGGCCTGTAATACAGGAGATGAGATGCAAGAGATTTGGGTTCAATCCCTGGGTTTGGAAGATCCTCTGTAGGAGGCAACCTGCTCCATTATTCTTGCCTGAAAAATTCCATGGACAGAGGAGCCTGACAGACTATAGTCCATAGTGTTGCAAAGAGTTGGACATGACTGAGTACACACATATACATACACATACACAAATACGATGCATCCATGTAACTGAATATTATTCAGAAATTTTTAAAATAATGAGCAAAAAAAAGTAATGAACTATCAAACCACAGAAGAAATGTAGAAGAACTTAAATGTGTATTGCTAAGTGAAAAGTCAATCTGAAAAGGCTGCATGACTCTAACTGCAAAGCATTATGCAGAAGGTAAAACTATGGAAACATTAAAAAGATGAGTGATTGCTAGGGTTTCAGCAGGAGTGTGAGACAATGAATAATAGAGCATACAACAATTTTGGGCTGCAAAATTACTCCATGTAATATTTTGATGGCACACACATGATTTCATGCATTTTCCTAAATCAAAAAGGCTGCATGACTCTAACTGCAAAGCATTATGCAGAAGGTAAAACTATGGAAACATTAAAAAGATGAGTGATTGCTAGGGTTTCAGCAGGAGTGTGAGACAATGAATAATAGAGCATACAACAATTTTGGGCTGCAAAATTACTCCATGTAATATTTTGATGGCACACACATGATTTCATGCATTTTCCTAAATCCTATAACTATATAATATAAAACGGGAAACTAATGTAAACTATACATTTAAATTAACAATAATATATCAATATTGATCAATCAGTTGTAACTCATGTTAATGCAAGATGTTGGTAATAATAGCGGCAACTGCTTATAGAATGACAGGGAGTATTTGAATTCTCTGTCCTTCCTGCATAATTTTTCTGCAAATCCAAAAAGCTCTCTAAAATTAAATTCCATTAAAATTATTAGAATGTGTTTTTGGACTTCTTAAGCATACACATATATGTTGCTCTCCCTGTCTTATTGTTTTAATAATACTTTTGTCACAGAGTCGACTTAAGGAGAAAATGAGCATCTCTATTAGCCTTGACTTCTATGTTGTTTATTTTTTTTTTCTATTTAGTTAAACAAGACAGTATAAATATAATGAATACTTGTGACCTCCAGTACATCAAGTGTTGTTCTTAACTCTGTCTGAAGTGCTGGTGAACATTTATTTCATAGAGGTACACAGGAAATCAATCAGAGATAAAGTGGCTTTCTGAGAACGTAAGGCACAAATTGTCACATGTGAAGCAGGGTCTTTAAATTAAAACCCTTCCAAAATATGTTGTGCTTTGATGTTATCCTCTCACACATTACTCTGAAATCATATGAGAATACATTAAACAAAATGAATGCTGAAACATCACTGCTACTGCTGCTGCTAAGTCACTTCAGTTGTGTCTGACTCTGTGAGATCATGTAGACAGCAGCCCACCAGGCTTTGCCATCCTTGGGATTCTTCAGACAAGAACACTGGAGGGGTTGCCATTTCCTTCTCCAATCAATAACTTATGGATTAATTCCAAAGAAATAGATGATTTAAAAGTTTACAGTCACTGCTTTTCAGACACTTATTTCTTTCAAGATTGCTTCATTTCTTTAGTATGTCAATTTGAATTAATAAATTGTTCTAAACCATCATGTCATGTTTTTGACATACATAAGGAATTCTATAGAAATTTGTATGCATTAGAGATGATTCATTTTAATGTAGCATCACTTTGAGATAAAACAAACATGATATTTAATTATAAAATGTTATGTGTATGGGGTATACATTTTTCTGAAGATGACAACAAAGATTATACAGTGTGTACATTTTTCCTGATTTGGAAAGACTAATGTTTTAGTTGGGGAACAGAAAACAGAAACTATAAAGTAATTAATTTATCTTAATCGTTTTTATCCTCTTCCATGGCAATCTGCCTATCAGCATGAAATCAATACTCATAGGTGAAAATAAATTAAACTGGTATAAAAAATTCTGCTATACATATCAGGATTCCTTCTTAATTTCCTTATATGTATCATATACATCTATCTTAATTTTTTTTTCTTTTTTTAAATTCTATTTTATCTCAATATATTCAGAAACCACATGTAAACAATAAGGTTAATAAATTCTGAGTTTAATGCAATTTATCTATTCTCGATTGACTCATGTTCATTAAGTTGAGTGGTTTCATTTTCTCTGAAACAGAAAAAAAATTCAGAAAAATGAAATCTTTCTAGATATTTAACGTAAATATATGTTAACATCAACTGAAGGGAAGGACGTCTAAGCCTCTACATCCTAGTTTCCATGAGCTTCAGAAAAAGACTTGCTGGAAGAACACAGGCTGAATTTGTGACAAGACAACTTTATTAAAATAACTTTGCTTCTAAAAATATTTCTTTGAAAATAATAAAGCCCCAAAATTGGAGTCAATTACATAGAGAATCATGTTTCTATAGAGATAAAAGATAATTTAGAGCTTATTTACTACTGAACATTAAAGAAATAGTAAAATAGAAATAAGAATAATGTATCCATTTGGAAATTCTAACATGAAAAAATATGTTTACTTATGTAAAATTTACTTAAAATAAGTTCTTAATGTTTACAAAATAAAATTTGAGGGGAAACACTAGTTACATCTTTAATGAAATGTATTACTTCTATGATTAACCAACATCTTATCTTGACTTGTATTTTTAAAGAGAAATACATATGCTGGAAGTATTCAGAAAATACATTTTTAATATTTCTGTCTAAAATATGGAAGGAATAAAAACAAGAATATACCTTTGTTTCTTCNTAATAGCCAGGACATGGAAACAACCTAGATGTCCATCAGCGGATGAATGGATAAGAAAGCTGTGGTATATATACACAATGGAGTATTACTCAGCCATTAAAAAGAATACATTTGAATCAGTTCTAATAAGATGGATGAAACTGGAACCAATTATACAGAGTGAAGTAAGCCAGAAAGAAAAACACCAATACAGTATACTAACACATATATATGGAATTTAGAAAGATGGTAATGAGGACCCTGTATGCAAGACAGCAAAAGAGATACAGATGTGTAGAGCGGACTTATGGACTCTGAGGGAGAAGGAGAGGGAGAGGGAGAGGGAGGGATGATTTGGGAGAATAGCATTGAAATATGTATACTATCATGTAAGAAATGAATTGCCAGTCTATGTTCAATGCAGGATGCAGGATGCTTGGGGCTGGTGTATGGGGATGATCTGGAGGGAAGATGTGGGGTGGGAGGTGGGAGGGGGGTTCATGTTTGGGAGTTCATGTAAAAAAATAAATAAATACAAAAAAAAAAGAATATTCAGATTTCAAGGGTATATCTTAATATTATTTATATTTTAGCATAAGAGAGAAAAATGCAAAATAAACAAAAGTTATGTTTAAAATCATCTATAATTATTTACTTGTTAACAATATAATGAGAACAAAGATCATGCTTTTTTAGCTGCTGGATGAACTTAGTAAATTAGAAAACCACACCACTTTTGGAAAACTGCCTATATCTTGAAGTTTTTTTTAAGATACTGGATATTCTGCTAACGATATGTATTTTAGTTGTTTATTTTTTCATTGGTTCCATGTCTTTTATTTCCTTTTACACTAAATCCTTCAAAAAACCATGACTTCTTTCCTTCCCATGACCTACTACTGCAGGATCTGCAAACTCTTCAAATTCTCATTTAAACTGGCAACATTGAAAATACATGATTTCTGTTAACATGCTTTTCTTAATCTATTTTTTACACTTTATGATCTGCTTATTTACTATATAAAAATGCAACATGTTTAAATAGCTCTCTCCCCTGCTAGATTAAAAGCAGCATGGGGACAGTCTGTGTTTGACTTATTATCCAACATTTAGCAGTGTTCTAAGACACAGTCAAATATGAAAATGGACTGAGTCACCGTCAAGTAGTTTTAACTTTGCATTAACTTATTTGGTAATCTCAATAACCTATATCTAACTCAAACATCCAGATCATATTTTCAAATAAATTATAATAAAACATATCCATTAATATTAAAATATTTATATACAATATAAAATATTGCTGAGATCACTAGGTAGCATTTTGGAGGGAGGGGCTCCAAGAAGCTCTGGTTCTCTGTCTCGGTGAAGAAAAATTCAGTTAGAGGTAAAGTGATACATAAAAAGTTATTATTAGAACAGGATGCTTGTGAGGCTTACAAGTGGGCAGATGAGAGATTCAAGCACTGAGAATTTAGAGGGATATAGTTCATAATCCAAGGAAAAGTGTGGAGGATAAAGGCCACTTCTTCCTCATTCTTGAGGAAACATCAAAATTCTATCATCAGTTCCTGCTCCATATAGATCAGGGGCATGTTCCTCTTCCAATATAGTCAAGATGAGATGTCAAATGCTATGGAACTGAGCAAAAGAGCAGTAACGTTTATAGCTATGTTTGAAAGCGAAAGTGTTACTAGCTCAGTTGTGTCCAATTCTTTGCAACCCCATGGACTGTAGCCCGCAAGGATCCTCTGTCCATGGGATTCTCTACACAAGAATAATGGAGTGTGAAATGCCAGGCTGAATGAAGCCCAAGCTGGGATCAAGATTGCCAGGAGAAGTATTAATAACCTCAGATATGCAGATGATATCACCCTTAGAGCAGAAAATGAAGAGGAACTAAAGATCCTCTTGAAAGTGAAAGAGGAGAGTGAAACAGCTGGCTTAAAACTCAACATTCAAAAAACTAAGATTGTGGCATCAAGTCCCATTACTTCATGGCAAATGGATGGGGAAACGGTGGAAACAGTGACAGAATTTTTGGGCTCCAAAATCACTGCAGTTGGCAACTGCAGCCATGAAAGTAAAAGACACTTGTTCCTTGGAAGAAAAGCTATGACCAACCTAGACAGCTTATAAAAAAGCAGAGATATTTCTTTGCTGACAAAGGTCTGTCTAGTCAAAGCTATGGTTTTTCTGGTAGTCATGTATGGATGTGAGAGTTGGACTATAAAGAATGCTGAGTACTGAAAAATTAATGCTTTTGAATTGTGGTGCTGGAGAAGACTCTTGAGAGTTCCTTGGACAGCAAGGAGATCAAACCAGTCCATCCTAAAGGAAATCAGTCCTGAATATTCATTGGAAGAACTGATGCTGAAGCTGAAGCTCCAATACTTTGGCCACTAAATATTGAGAACTGACTCATTGGAAAAGACCCTTATGCTGGAAAAGATTGAAGGCAGGAGGAGAAGGGACGGCAGAGGATGAGTTGGTTGGATGGCATCATTGACTTGGTGGACATGAATTTGAGCAAGCTCCATGAGTTGCTGATGGACAAGAAAGCCTGGTGTGCAGCAGTCCATGGAATCTCAAATATTCGGACAGGACTGAGTGACCTAACCTAATTTATGTTTGTTTATTTGTGCTCAATTCAGCTACTCAAGGCATTTTTTCATTAAACATTAGCTCTCCAACTAATTTTTATCTATATGGGGTCTTAGTCAGTAAGGTTTCTCTCTCTCAAACAGATGTACACCTATGAAATGTTTAGCCTGGAGTGAATGTTTTAGATAAGTACCAACAATATACTCTTATTTAAACATGCTGGTTCCCAGGGTTCCTATTTGGGCTTCTAATGACTCTGGGAAATGGGGAACTTATACTAATAGAGCAACAAAATTAATCTCATAGAATTCAGAGCCCTGTGGCTTTCCTACCCACTAGGCTCTGCTTTATGACTTTTAGGCTGAAAACTCACTCTCTGATCAATCTCAGGAAACAGGCTTAAGACACTTACCAAATAACTCCAGGACTTTCATTCAAACCCCCAACACACACACACACACACACACACACAAATGGTGGTGCCTGTGTATGCAAGTCATCCTTCTATTTTTCCTCCAATAATACTGCATTAGCCTTCCACAATAGTATAACACATTTACATTTATTTACTCATTAAATGGGGCTTTCCTTGTGGCTCAGCTAGTAAAGAATCCACCTATAATGTGTGAGACCTGGGTTTGATCCCTGGGTTGGGAAGATCCTCTGGAGAAGGGATACCCTCTAACCAGGCCCCCAACACACACACACACACACACACACACACACACACACACACACACACACACAAACGGTGGTGCCTGTGCATGCAAGTCATCCTTCTATTTTTCCTGCAATAATACTGCATTAGCCTTCCTCAATAGTATAACACATTTACATTTATTTACTCATTAAATGGGGCTTTCCTGGTGGCTCAGCTAGTAAAGAATCCAACTATAATGTGTGAGACCTGGGTTTGATCCCTGGGTTGGGAAGATCCTCTGGAGAAGGGAAAGGTTACCCACTCCAGTATTCTGGCCTGAATATTCCATGGACTGTATAGTCCATGGAGTTGCAAAGAGTCAGACATAACCGAGCGACTGTCGCTTTCACTATCCCTTAAATGAGATCCCGAATCATTAGCAAGAGAAAATTACCTTCTCTATTCTTTGAAGATGAGGACTGCATTTTGGAAAAATGCCATGTGCTCCAATGTGACTATAACAAAATGAAATTAGAAATAGATAACATTAAAAGTACTACACAGAAAATAAATTAGTTATAGTAGCTTTCATGACGGAGAAGGCAATGGCATCCCACTCCAATACTCTTGCCTGGAAACTCCCATGGACGGAGGAGCCTGGTAGGCTGCAGTCCATGGGGTCGCTGAGTCAGACACGACTGAGCAACTTCACTTTCACTTTTCACTTTNTGTGGTGTTGGAGAAGCCTCTTGAGAGTCCCTTGGACTGCAAGGAGATCCAACCAGTCGATTCTAAAGGAGATAAGCCCTGGGATTTCTTTGGAAGGAATGGTGCTAAAGCTGAAACTCCTGTCTCTTATACACATCTGAATCCCAGGGGTGGCGGAGCCCAATGGACTGCCGTCTATGGGGTCGCACAGAGTCGGACATGACTGAAGCGACTTAGCAGCAGCAGCAGCAGCAGCTTTCATGAATATAATGAAGGTTTAATGAATTATAGGCATTTAGTTGATTTTGATACTATGATTTTGCAAAAGATTTAGATGCAATGTGTAGGCATAAGCTAACCTGTAAAGGGACTCAACTAAACCTCACTATGAATATCAGTATATAATCTTTGAAATTTTGGAATAAATAAAAATGAATTGCTTTTGTATGTATGTATCAGTGTGTACAAAATGCTTTTGAGAAGATTCACAATGGACATGAAAGCAGTTACCTTTGGGGACAAATCACAATGTATCTTCAATGTAAGGGGACTCAAGACTTTAACTTTTATTTTTCTGTGTGAAGTAGTTACTTACCCAAAGGTATATTCTCAGGAAGCTATGAAAGTGACCTTATTTGTGATAAAAGAAATAATATTTGCAAATGTACAAGAGAGTTCAAGATGTACAGAGTTCAAATGTACAGAATTCAAAATGAGATAATCCTGAATTAAAATGAAAAATGTTGGTCACTCAGTCGTGTCCGACTCTTTGTGACCCCATGGATTGTAGCCCGCCAGGCTCCTCTGTCCATGAGATTCTCCAGGCAAGAATACTGGAATGAGTAGCCATTCTCTTCTCCAAGCCATTCTCTTCTCTTCTTCCCAACCCAGGGATCAAACCTGGGTCTCTTGCATTTCAGGCAGATTTTTTACCTTCTGAAACCAGAGAAACCCATCCTGAATTAAGATGCACACTAAATACAAAAACAAATGAAGTCTCCTTCTAAGACTCAGAAGGAGAATATAGAGGCAGAGATTGGTGACATGTCCATAAACTTTGGCATGGCGAAGATTTCTGAAAGACATAAGAAGCTAGGAGAGAGGCACAAAATGGATTATTCTCCCTTGCTGCTGCTAAGTCACTTCAGTAGTGTCTGACTGTAAGACTCCATAGACGTCAGCCCACCAGGCTCCCCAATCCCTGGGATTCTCCAGGCAAGAACACTGGAATGGGTTGCCATTTCCTTCTCCAATGCATGAAGGTGAAAAGAGAAAGTGAAGTCGCTCAGTTGTGTCTGACTCTTAGCAACCCCATGGACTGCAGCCTACCAGGCTCCTCCACCTATGGGATTTTCCAGGCAAGAGTACTGGAGTGGGGTGCAATTGCTTTCTCCATTGCCTTATATATATAAAAGTATATATATATATATATATCAAGTTTTTTAATGAAGATTAAATTAATACATGTATGTATATATACACATATATATACACACATGCACATACATACATACACACACACATACATATTCAGTCATCTTTGATATTCCTAGAATGTTGGTTCTAAGACCCACTGTGGATAACAAAATCGATGAATGCTCAATTTCTCCAGTTGCCTTCCATATCCACGGTTCCACAACCTAGAGTCACGTAGTACATACATGACTTTATTCAAAAAAACTGCTTATAAGTGACCTTGCAAGATTCCAATCTAAGGTGTTCAAGGGTTAGCTGTATATAAGTTAGAAAAATTTCTGTATTCCTGTTTGTCACTTTGAATTTGTTTACTATATGCTTTACATTTATCTAATTTATTAAAGAACTTTTCACAAATATATCTGTGTAATTCTAACATAAATCCTCTAAAAGTTATTAATGGAATGGGATTACAATTATATAGGCCATTCTGTATAGAAACTGCTTTTGTGGTAGACTGAACAACTAGAACAATTTAAACTTTAGAATGCAATTTCTTCATTCCCAAAACATGACTATTAGGAGAACTTTTATACTTTTCCAACTAATCTTTTATTTCTACAAACAACATAAACACACACACACACACA
>SJYX01011646.1:0-46800 GCA_006410675.1 Oreotragus oreotragus
TTGAGATAAGTTGCCAAAGGTAATCAACAACACCTCTGTCACTAAGTTTTACCAAGTGTTTTGGCATGGGATAACATGGATCCCCATCTTTCTAGGCTTAGTATACTTTTTTTCCCACTTTTTACTGCTCACCTATTAACCTAATGACACATATTTTAGAGTTTTGTATTTCTTTGTTTTTATGGCAGAACTCACTTCTAGTTATTAATATTTGTATGGGTAAGCATATAGTTAGTTGAAGCTGAAGTGAGAAACAGATCCGAAACCTCAGTGCCTCAATATAACAGATTCATTTTTCACAAGTGTGTGTTCAGTTGCTCGTTGGTGACTTTCCCAGTCAATATCTTAGGATGAGGTTTCCAGTTTACTGCAGAAGAGAAGAAAGATCTGCAGAGTAACACCATTAACCAAAGTCATCATAAGATCATGCAAACAGAGAGCCGGAAATTGTAAGGAAGCTTGCAGATATTTGTGAGTAATAAATGTTTCTGTCACTACATATGATGTGCATTAGTTATAAGTACTGAGCACTATATTGAAAAACCTAAATCGATTTTATATGTTATTACTGCCCTTCCCAAAGAGAAAAAATATATATAATTTATTATTTAGAAGTCTATCAAGGAATGAGAAAAAGCTAAAAGAATTTATTCAAAACTGATAAATGATGAAATACCTTATGTTCAGAGAACTATATTCTGATTTTATTTGCTTGTCAAATACATAACACAAAACTGACAACTATTTTAGGATATGTATTTATACAACATAACCTTATAAAATTTTAGCCTCCTTGACAGCATAAACATTTACATTTGCAAATAATAATAACATTAATGTTTTAAATTATGATATAACTTTAAACTTAGTTTTCTCATGAAAATCTTGTAAATTATGAAAATATAAGACAGAAAACTAAAGAAAATGACTATTGTAACTGTGCTCCCAGTAACAACCACCGCTAGCAGTTATATGTTTTTCTTTAACTTTTCACTTTCATAGCGTACACTGTAGCTACAATATTCTAATATTATGTGTTATCTTTTCATTTTGCTATATATTTAATATATTTAATATATTTAATATAGTATTTTCTTTTACTAGTCAAAATCATTTGTGAACATCATTTAATAGCTATTTAATCAAACACAGACATGTACCATATTTTATATAATTATAATCTATTTATTGGACATTCAATTTTCCTTCTAAGTTTTTAAATTGAAAGTTAAAAGAAATGAGTTGCTTTACACCTAAATGTTTGGACTTCTGAATATTTCATTAGTATAGATTCTAAGGAGTACAACTAACTACTTGATCAGTGGATATACATATTCAGAAACTAATGAATACTAGTAAATTTATTTCCAGAAATATACTAATTTGTACCTCCCACCATTGGTGTACAAATATGTCCATCTTCCAAACCTTTATTAGCTGATGTATACACACACACACTCACACACAATATATATATGTATCTTTGCTAATGTGAGAGAAATAAAATATTACATCTTCTTGCTTTAACTCTATTATTTTTTGAAGTAACTTTTTATTTAATTGAAGAATATTTTCATAAAATAAAATAAGTACTTTAAGGTTGCAGTTAGATTGACAAATGTGTGTAACAGAGTAACTGCTATTGCAATTGAGATAAATGTTTTGATCAGTCCAGAAAGTTCCCTCGCTCCCATTTCAGGCCAATCCCCCCTAATAGGCATTTTTCTGATTTTATAGTTTTTAACATCAGCTATTTCAAAGCTGATATCAGAATGCAGCCATCTTAAGCATATTGGTCAAAGAGCTTTATGTTTGTGTAACTAACCCTCCAGTGAAGAAAAGGAACAGTTTTCCCAGAAAAGCCTCCCTATTCTCATCAGTTCCTTAACTTCTGGCCTTGGGCAATCACTGATCTGCTTTCAGTCACAATAGATTAATTCTGCCTGTTTTAGAATTTCTTCTCTATTGAATAAATATTTAGGGATGAAACTGATGTGTCGTAGAGTCAGAGTATGCTTAACTCGAGCTCCTGCAAAACGGATTTCTAAAGGGCGTATTGATTCGGACTAACATGTAGACATTTTCCTTTATCCCACTTCCTTCCCAACATGTGAACTGGTCAATTTTTTTAAGAAAGTCAGTTATTCTGGTGTGTGCACAGCGGTGTGTGCACAGTGGTGTCATATCGACTTTCAGCTTGTCTATGACACTAATGATGTTGGGTGTCTTTCCACGTGCTTATGAACCATTGGTACAAGGTATCTGATTCTGTGAAGTGTCTGTTCAGATATTTTGCCCATCTTTTTTCTTTTTTAATTAAGTGGAACAAACTGCTTTACAGTGTTGTGTTACTTCCTGCTGTACAACAACATGAATCAGCTGTAAGTACACATATCTCCCCCTTTCCTGAGCCTCCCTCCCACTCACCCCCATCCCACCCTCTAGGTCATCACAGAGCACGCGGCTGAGCTCCCTGTGTTATACAGCAGCTTCCCGCTTTCTTGTTCTTCTGTTGCTCAGCCGTGTCCGGCTCTTTGAGACACTGTGGACTTGTGGACTGCAGCACAAGGCCTCCCTGTCCATCACCAACTCCCAGAGCTTGCTCAAACTCATGCCTGTTGAGCCGGTGATGCCATCCAACCATCTCACCCTCTGTCGTCCCCTTCTCCTCCTGCCCTCAATCTTTCCCAGCATCAGTCTTTTCCAATGAGTCAGTTCTTCGCATGAGGTGGCCAAAGTACTGGACTTTCAGCTTCAGCATCAGTCCTTCCAATGAATATTCAGGGCTGATCTCCTTTAGGATGGACTGGTTGGATCTCCTTGCAGTCCAAAGGACTCTCAAGAATCTTCTCCAATACCACAGTTCGAAACCATTAATTCTCTGGCACTCAGCCTTCTTTATGATCCAACTCTCACATCCATTCCTGACTACCGGGAAAACCACAGCTTTAACCATGCAGACCTTTGTCAGCAAAGTAGACTCTGCTCTTTAATATGCTGTCTAGGTTGGTCATAGCTTTTCTTCCAAGGAGCAAGCATCTTTTCATTTAATGGCTGCAGTTACCGTCTACAGTGATTCTGGAGCCCAAGAAAATAAAGTCTGTCACTGTTTCCATTGTTTTCCCATCTATATGCCACAAAGTGATGGGACCGGATGCCATGATCTTCGTTTTCTGAATGTTGAGCTCCTCACTAGTCATCTATAGATAACTAGTTATAGATAACTAGTATAACTATAACTATATATAGATAACTAGTTATCTATATACACATGGTAATGTATATATGTCAGTGTTACTCTCAATTCATCCCACTCCCTGCTTCCCTTGCTGTGTCCAAAAGCCTGTTCTCCTGATTTGTCTCTCTATTCCTGCCCTTCAAATAGGTTCTTCAGTACCGTTTTTCTAGATTCCATATATATGCATTCATATACTGTACTGGTTTTTCTTTTTCTGACTTACTCCACTCTGCATGACAGACTCTAGGTTCATCTACCTCACTACAGCTGATTCAGCTTTGTTCCTTTTTAATGGCTGAATACTATTCTGAAAGACATGGGAATACCAGACCACCTGACCTGCCTCTTGAGAAACCAATATGCAGGTCAGGAAGCAACAGTTAGAACTGCACATGGAACAACAGACTGGTTCCAAATAGGAAAAGGAGTACGTCAAGGCTGTATATTGTCACCCTGCTTATTTAACTTATATGCAGAGTACATCGTGAGAAACGCTGGACTGGAAGAAGCACAAGCTGGAATCAAGATTGCCAGGAGAAATATCAATAACCTCAGATATGCAGATGACACCACCCTTATGGCAGAAAGTGAAGAACTAAAGAGCCTCTTGATGAAAGTGAAAGAGGAGAGTGAAAAAGTTGGCTTAAAGCTCAACATTCAGAAAACGAAGATCATGATATCTGGTCCCATCACTTCATGGTAAATGGATGGAGAAACAGTGGAAACAGTGTTAGACTTTATTTTTGGGGGCTCCAAAATCACTGTAGATGGTGATTGCAGCCATGAAATTAGAAGACGCTTACTCCTTGGAAGAAAAGTTATGACCAACTTAGACAGCATATTAAAAAGCAGAGACATTACTTTGCCAACAAAGGTCCGTCTAGTCAAGGCTATGGTTTTTCCAGGAGTCATGTGTGGATGTGAGAGTTGGATTCTAAACAAAGCTGACATGGAAGAATTGATGCTTTTAAACTGTGGTGTTGGAGAAAACTCTTGAGAGTCCCTTGAAGTGCAAGGAGATCCAACCAGTCCATCCCAAAGGAAATCAGTCCTGAATACTCATTGGAAAGACTGATGCTGAAGCTGGAACTCCAGTACTTTGGCCATCTGATGCAGAGAGCTTATTCATTTGAAAAGACCCTGATGCTGGAAAAGATTGAGGGCAGGAGGAGAAAGGGATGACAGAGGATGAGATGGTTGGATGGCATCATCGACTCAATGGACATGAGTTTGAGCAAGCTCTGGGAGTTGGTGATGGACAGGGAGGCCTGGTGTGCTGCAGTCCATGGGGTTGCAAAGAGTCAGACATGACTAAGTGACTGACCTGAACTGAACTGAGCTGAACTGAAGACCACAGCTTCTTCATCCATTCTTCTGTCAATGGACATTTAAGTTTAATCCGTGTCCTGATTATTGTAAATAGTGCTGCAATGAACATTGGGTTATATGTGTCTTTTTCAATTGTGGTTTTCTCAAAGTTTATGCCCAGTAGTGGAATTTCTTGTCATTTATTAGTTTTATTCCTAGCTTCTTAAAGGATATCCATACTGTTCTCCATAGTGGCTGCATCAATTTATATTCTCATCAACAATGCAAAAGATTTCCCTTTTCCTTCAAATTATCTTCAGCACGTATGCTTGTAGATTTTTTATTGACAGCCATTCTTACCAGTGTGAGATGTGCCCAACTTTTTAATTTTTATTTATTTTAATTTTTTTAATTAAAAATTTTATTGCAATATAGTTGATTCATCATGTTTTGTTATTTCAGGTGTACAACACAGTAATTAAATTATACATAAATTGTACATATACATATATTCGGAGAAGGCAATGGCACCCCACTCCAGTACTCTTGCCTGGAAAATCCCATGGGCGGAGGAGCCTGGAAGGCTGCAGTCCATGGGGTCGCTGAGGGTCGGACATGATTGAGCGACTTCACTTTCTCTTTTCACTTTCATGGGTGGGAGAAGGAAATGGCAACCCACTCCGGTGTTTTTGCCTGGAGAATCCCAGGGATGGGGGAGCCTGGTGGGCTGCCGTCTAGAGGGTCGCACAGAGTCGGACACAACTGCAGAGGCTCAGCAGCATACATATATTGTTTCAGATTCTTTCTTCATATAGGTTATCCCAGAATACTGAATAGAGTTCCCTATGCTGTACAATAGGTCCTTGCTGGTTACCTGTCTTTTATAGTGGTATTATTATAGAGTATATGTTATTTCCAAGCTCCAGGTTTATGCCCCATCCAAGTCTCCCCTTTGCTAAACGTAAGTTTGCTCTTGACATATGTAAATCTGTTTTTATTTTATGAAGAAATTCATTTCCATAATTAAAAAATAAGACTTCATACATCACCCATCTTTTTAAAAATTGTTTGTCTTTTATTAAATCCCTATGCTGTACAATAGGTCCTTGCTGGTTACCTGTCTTTTATAGTGGTATTATTATAGAGTATATGTTATTTCCAAGCTCCAGGTTTATGCCCCATCCAAGTCTCCCCTTTGCTAAACGTAAGTTTGCTCTTGACATATGTAAATCTGTTTTTATTTTATGAAGAAATTCATTTCCATAATTAAAAAATAAGACTTCATACATCACCCATCTTTTTAAAAATTGTTTGTCTTTTATTAAGTCACAATAGCTTTTGTTTTGCTGGATAATTCTATCAGATATATGTACTGTGAATCATTTCCCTAATCAGTGGTTTTTCTTTTTATTTTCATAACAGTGTCTTTCAAAATGCAGTTCATTTATTACAGTGGTTTTATTTTTCTTATATAGTTGCTACTTTTTGTAACCTATCTAAGAAGTTTTCTTTAACCCCACACTAACAAAGATTTTCTCCTTATTTAGTTCTTTAGTTCAGTCGCTCAGTCGTGTCCAACTCTTTGTGACCCGTTGAACCGCAGCACACCAGGCCTCCCTGTCCATCACCAACTCCCAGAGTTCACTCAGACTCATGTCCATCGAGTCTGTGATGCCATACAGCCATCTCATCCTCCGTCGTCCCCTTCTCCTCCTGCCCCCAACCCCTCCCAGCATCAGAATCTTTTCCAATGAGTCAACTCTTCACATGAGGTGGTCAAAGTACTGGAGTTTCAGCTTTAGCATCATTCCTTCCAAAGAAATCCCAGGGCTGATCTCCTTCAGAATGGACTTGTTGGATCTCCTTGCAGTCCAAGGCACTCTCAAGAGTCTTCTCCAACACCACAGTTCAAATGTATCAATTCTTCAGCGCTCAGCCTTCTTCACAGTCCAACTCTCACATCNTCATAAGAGAATAGTATAAACAGTTGCTGTTGCTGTTGCTGCTGCTAAGTCGCTTCAGGCGTGTCCGACTCTGTGCGACCCCTTAGACGGCAGCCCACCAGGCTCCCCCATCCCTGGGATTCTCCAGGCAAGAACACTGGAGTGGGTTAGTATAAACAGTTATACGCCAACAAACTTGACAACCTAGATGAAATGCATAAATTCCTGGAAACAAACAATCTTCTAGGTCTGAATCAAGAAGAAATAGACAACCCAAACAGACCAATTACTAGTATTGACGTTTAATCAGTAATGAAAAAAACTCTCAACAAACAGAAATCCAGAACTATAATATACAACTTCACTGGAGAATTCTACCAAACATACAAAGAAATTATACTTACCCTTCCAAAATTATTCCAAAAAGTTGTAAAGAAGGGAACATTCCTAAATTTTTTCTATGAGGCCTCCATTATCCTGATACAAAAACCGGACAAAGATTCTACAAAAAAATAAAATTATAGGCTAATATCCCTGATGAATATAGATGGGAAAATGCTCAACCAAATACTAGCAAATTAAATTCCACAATCTGTAAAGAGAATCATAGTCTATGATCTAGGAGTATTTATCCCAAGGGTGCAAGAGTGGTTCAATATCCACAAATCAACCAATGTGATACACTGCATTAACAAAAAGAAGGATAAAAATCCTCTCAATAGATGCAGAAAAAGCAGTTGACAAAATAACATATATTTATGTTAAAACTCTCAACAAAGGTAGAATAGAGTGAGTTAGTTCAACATATGCTGGGCTTCCCTGGTGGCTCAGACGGTAAAGAATGCACCCACAGTGCTGGAGACCTGGGTTCAATCCCGGGTTGGGAATATCTCCTGGAGAAGGGCATGGCAATCCACTCCAGAATTCTTGCCTGGAGAACCCCAATGGACAGAGGAGCCTGCCGGGCTATAGTCACAAAGAGTCAGACACAACTGAGTGACTTAGCATAGCGCATCTCAACATAATAAAGACTATTTATGACAAAGTCACAACTAACATCATACTCAGTGGTGAAAAACTGAAATCTTCTCCTCAAATCTGGAACAAGACAAAGACAGCAATTCTCATTATTTCTATTTAACATAGCATTGGCTGTCCTACCCACAGGAATCAAACAAGTAAACAGAAATAAAAGGTATCCATATTGGAAGAGAAGTAAACCTGTCGCTATTTGCAGATGACATCATATTATATATAGAAATCCTTAAAGTCTCTGCCAAAAACAGCATTAGAATAAATAAATTTAGTAAAGTTGCATGGTACAAATTAATATTCAGAAACATGTTGCTTTTTTATACACTAATAATGAATTACCAGAAGGAGAAGGAAAATAATCCCATTGCAAACAACTGAAAAAAAATAAATAAAATAGCTAGGAATAAACTTAACTGAGGAGGTGAAAGACCTAAGACTTAATGAAGTACCTATTAAAAAATCTATGATATTTCTCATAGAACTGTAACAAATAATCCTAAAATTTGTATGGGACCAAAAAGACCCCAAATAGCTAAAGCCATCTTGAGAAAAATAAAATAAAATTGGGGGTATCATGCTCTCTGACTTCAGAATATACATAGATATAGTAATCAAAACAGTATGTACTGAAACAAAAATAGACACATTGATCAATGGAATAGATAAGAGAGCACAGAAATAAGCCCACACACATCTGGTCAATTAATCTATGACAAGGGATACAAGAATACACAATGGGGAAAAGACAGTTTATTCAATTAGTGGTGCTGGGGAAACTGGACAGCTACATGTAAAATGAGACTAGAACATTTTCTTAGACCATATACAAAAATTTGCTGCTGCTGCTGCTGCTGCTAAGTCACTTCAGTTGTGTCCAACTCTGTGTGACCCCATAGACAGCAGCCCATCAGGCTCCCCCATCCCTGGGATTCTCCAGGCAAGAATACTGGAGTGGGTTGCCATTTCCTTCTCCAATGCATGAAAGAGAAAAGTGAAAGTGAAGTCACTCAGTCTGTCCGACTGTTAGCGACCNAGACGGCAGCCCACCAGGCTCCCCCATCCCTGGGATTCTCCAGGCAAGAACACTGGAGTGGGTTGCCATTTCCTTCTCCAATGCATGAAAGAGAAAAGTGAAAGTGAAGTTGCTCAGTCTGTCCGACTGTTAGCGACCCCATGGACTGCAGCCCACCAGGCTCCTCCGTCCATTGGATTTTCCAGGCAAGAGTACTGGGGTGGGGTGCCATTGCCTTCCCCAAAAAATTAACTGAAGTGGATTAAAGGCCAAAACGTAAGATTAGAAACCATAAAATTCCTACATGAAAACAAAGGCAGTACACTATTTGATAAAAAGTCTTAGCAGTACTTTAGGGACCTAATAAAATTAAAAACTTTTGCATAGGAAAGGTAATCATAAACAAAATGAAAAGGCAACCTACTGAATCAGAGAAGATATCTAAATGATATGTCTGATAAGGGTTAATATCCAATCTATATAAGGAGTATATAAAACTCAATATCAGAAAAGTTAATAAAACAATTAAAAATGGGTATATTTCCTGAATATTTTCCCAAAGACAACATACACATATTCAACAGGTATATGAAAAGATCCTCAATATCTAATCATCAGGAAAATGCAAATGAAAACCACATTGGGAAATCTTTTACACCAGTCAGAATGCCTATCATTAAAAAAGACAACAAACAATAATGTTGGTGAGGTTACAGAGAAAAGGGAATTCTAGTACACTATTGGTGGGTACATAAATTGGTACAGACACTATGGAAAATAGTATGACAGTTCCTAAAATAATTAAAAGTAGAACTACCATATGATCCAACAATTCCATTGTTATGTATACATCTAAAGAAAAAAAAAAGCACTACTTTGAAAAGCTATATGCACCCCAATATTCACAGTAGCATTATTTACAATAACTAAGATAGGGAAGCAAAGCAAGTGTCCATCAAGAAATGAATGCATAAAGAAATGCAATACATACATATATATGAAATGGAATATTACTCAGCCATAAAAAGATTAAACTTTTGCCATTTGTAATAACATGGATGGACCTGTAAGGTATTACAATTAGTGAAATAAGCCAGATAAAAAAGACAAATACTGCAAAATATCACAGGTAAAATATAAAAAACAAAGCAAACAAATGAATATAACAAAATAGAAAGAAACTCACAGATGAGTGGAGAGAGTGGCGGCAGGAGTGGCAACGTGGGGAAAAGGATTAAAAGGCACAAACTCTAAGGTATAAAAGAAGATACAAGGATGTAATACACAAGGAACACAGTCACTATTTCATAACTTTAAATGGAGTATAATCTATAAAATATCACATGACTATGTTGTACACCTGAAAGTAATATAATACTATAAATCAGCTTTCAGTTCAGTTGCTCAATTATCTCCGACCCTTTGTGACCCCATGGACTGCAGCACGCCAGGCCTCCCTGTCCATCAGGAACTCTGGGAGCTTGCTCAAACTCATGTCCATCAAGTCGGTGATGTCATCCAACCATCTCATCCTCTGTCATCCCTTCTCCTCCTGCCTTCAATCTTTCACAGCATCAGGGTCTTTTCCAATGAGTCAGTTCTTCGTATCAGGTGGCCAAAGTATTGGGGCTTCAGCTTCAGCATAAGTCCTTCCAAAAAACTTCCCAGGACTGATCTCCTTTAGGATGGACTGGTTGGATCTCCTTGCAGTCCAAGGGACTCTCAAGAGTCTTCTGCAACATCACAATTCAAAAGCATCAATTCTTCAGTGCTCAGCTTTTGTTACGGTCCAGTTCTCACCTCCATACGNATCTCCTTGCAGTCCAAGGGACTCTCAAGAGTCTTCTGCAACATCACAATTCAAAAGCATCAATTCTTCAGTGCTCAGCTTTTGTTACGGTCCAGTTCTCACCTCCATACGTGACTACTGGAAAAACCAAGCTTTGACTAGACGGACCGTTGTTGGCAAGGTAATGTCTCTGCTTTTTAATAAAATCAAAAATCAATATGATCAAATTAATATAATTTAATAAATCAGCTATACTTTGATAAAAACTTTAAAGTCTTCTTAGCATCTCTGAAGGTCTGAGCTTAGGTTAGGTTGTAGACCATGCATTGGTCTGGTCTTGATGAAGTTGTGATTCTTTTAGAAAAGTTCAGCCATAGATATTAGGGCATAGAAATTGATGATTAATTAATTCAAGAATGAGAGGCATTCTGAACAGGTTTAATTACAAGATGATTCTAGAATTAGATAAGACTAGCAAGAGGAACATATGACAAGACTTAGGCTGGATGAGAGACAAAGAAATATCAGTAAGGAGTCAGCAAGATTTCTCACTAGGTTCAACTTGAGAATCAAATGCTCTCAGCTTTAAAGCAAAAGTTTCAGGGGTGATCCCACTATAAATTTCAATTGTGAAATAGAGGTATTTTCCTATCAGCAGACTGTTAAGTACCATTCAAGTTATAGATGGACTTTTTGATTAATATGTACTATGGTACTAATGCCTTAGATTACTGTGAAAGTTGCTCAGTCGTGTCCGACTCTTTGCGACCCCATGGAAATTCCAGTCCACGGAATTCTCCAGGCCAGAATACTGGAGTGGGTAGCCTTTCTCTTCTCCAGGGGATCTTCCCAACCCAGGGACTGAATCCAGGTCTCCCACACTGCAGGCAGATTCTTTACCAGCTGAGCCATAAGCGAAGTCCAGAAAACCAAAATCAAAAAGTTAAGAGGGCTANTACTGGAGTGGGTAGCCTTTCTCTTCTCCAGGGGATCTTCCCAACCCAGGGACTGAATCCAGGTCTCCCACACTGCAGGCAGATTCTTTACCAGCTGAGCCATAAGCGAAGTCCAGAAAACCAAAATCAAAAAGTTAAGAGGGCTATATCCATGGCTCAATCTGAAGCTCTGATTCAATTGTTAATATCATGCATCTTTGTGATTATAGAAGTAACATATCCTAATTGTAGAAAATTTGAAGGCTAAATAAAGGAACTAAAAGTGACCTGTTACAACAGCATGCAGGAAAAATAAAATATACTATCTTAGCATATATGCATATACATACTTTTGTATCATGTTTAAATGCACAGGTTCTGGAGCAAAACTGGTTATTTTCTCATTCCAGAATAGTCATTTCAATAGCTTTGTGACTTTTTAGGCAAATCACTGAACTTGTGTGTCTCCATTTTTTCTATTTAAAATACAAATAAAAATGCTACCTACCTTCCAGTGACATAGGTTATGATAAAATGATTTTATATATCTAGTCCCAAGTAGAGGATAACTATCATTACTGTGTGTAATATAGGAGAGTCCGGTCATAATTCTTGGTTCAAACTCAGTGTTAGAACCACTCACTAAAAATATCAAATAAGAACTAGAGGATAGACATCAGATGGACTTTTTTTTTTTTTTTTTTTTGGTATCCTAGAAAGCTCAAGGCAGATATTTTGTCCAGGAAGATCTCAGCACTGATCTGGCTCTTTCCTCAGTAAAAGATTTGGCTTTGTTAATATAGAGTACGGTTTAAGAAGCAGTAGAGCCTACTAGTTCTAAACAACCCTTAAATAAAAATACAAAGATTGTTCAGTTCAGTTCAGTCGCTCAGTCATGTCCGACTCTGCAACCCCATGAATCGCAGCACGCCAGGCCTCCCTGTTCATCACCATCTCCCGGAGTTCACTCAGACTCATTTCCATTGAGTCCATGATGCCATCCAGCCATCTCATCCTCGGTCGTCCCCTTCTCCTCCCGCCCCCAATCCCTCCCAGCATCAGAGTCTTTTCCAATGAGTCAACTCTTCNTTGCTTCTCTTCTTTTCACAGCAATTTGTAAGGCCTCCTCAGACAGCCAGTTTGCTTTTTTGCATTTCTTTTCTCCTTATTACCCTCTAGTAACTTTGTAGATTCCGTTTTTATGCTTGTGTCTAGGTTGCATTTTGCATGAATTTTAGTGTGTGGTATGAGTTAAGGATCAGGGCTCACTTTTTAACCTAAATGGGAAAAACTCTGCTATATGCATATGTATAAATAAATCACTTTACCATATATCTACCTGTAAATCAGCTATACTCCAATATAAAATTTTTTTTAATGAAATAAATATCTGCCAGGTAAGAAAAGACACAGCATAGTACTAAGAATGTGTTAACCACTGGACAGTTGCGCTCACCTTCCATGCTAGTAAGGTCATGCTTAAGGTCTCACATACTAGCCTTCAGCATTATGCAAACCAAGAAATTCTAGATGTCTCAGCTGGGTTTACAAAAGGAAGGGGTGCCAGAGATCAAATTGCCAACATTCTCTGAATCAACGAGAAAGCTAGGGAATTCCAGAAAACCGTCCACCTCTGTTTCATTGACTATGCCAAAGCCTTTGACTGTGAGAATCATAATAAACCGTGGAAAACTATTAAAGAGATGGGAATTCCAAACCGTCTTATCTGTCTCCTGAGAAACCAGGTCAAGAAGCAACAGTCAGAACGCTGTATGGAACAGCTGACTGGTCCAAGACTGAGAGAGGAGTACGACAGGGCTGTCTGCTGTCAGCCTGTTTGTTTAATCTATACCCTGAGCACATCGTGAGAAATGCCGGGCTGGGTGAGTTACAAGCTGGAATTAAGACAGCCGGGAGAGGCATCAACAACCTCAGGTAGGCAGATGATACCACTCTAACGGCAGAAAGTGAAGAGGAACAAAAGAGCCTCTTGATGAGGGTGAAGGAGGAGAGTGAAAGGGCCGAGTTAAAACTAGATATTAAATAAACTAAGATCACGGCATACGGCCCCATTGCTTCATGGCAGATAGAAGGGGGAAAGGTGGAAGCAGTGACAGATTCCCTCTCCTTGGGCTCTAAAATCACTGCCAGTGGTGACTGCAGCCGTGAAATCAGATGATTGCTTCTCGGCAGGAAAGCGATGCTAAACCTAGACAGTGTGTTGAAAAGCAGAGGCGTTACTCTGCTGACAAAGGTGATATAGTCAAGGCTATGCTCTTCCCAGTGGTCACATAGGATTGTGAGAGCTGGACCACAAAGAAGGCAGAGCGTGGAAGAACTGATGCTTTTGAACTGTGGTGCTGGAGAAGACTCCTGAGAGTCCCTTGGACTGAAAGACCAAATCAGTCAGTCTTAAAGGAAATCAACGCTGTGTACTCATTGGAAGGACTGATGCTGAAGCTGAAGCTCCAGTATTTTGGTCATCTGATGCGAATAGCTGACTAATTGGAGAAGTCCCTGATCCTGGGAAAGATTGAGGGCAGAAGGAGAAGAGGGCATTAGAGGGTAAGATGGCTGGATGGCATCACTGATGCAATGGACATAAACTTGTGCAAACTTCAGATGGCAAAGGACAGGGAGGCCTGGAGTGCTGCAGTCCATGGGGTTGCAAAGAGTTGGAACAACAACGAGAAGAAAAGATGGAGCTTGGAGGCCCAGAGGAGCTGCAGGTCCTCAAAGAGGAGCTTGGCACATGATAGAGCATCATGTGTTATATTTCAAAGACAGTTATTTCCTGTGAAATTGTCCTACTAGGACCCACTTATAACAGTCTGAAGCTAAATCCTTATGAGACCACAGTCATAGAGGTTATAAAATCAGGAGGGGTAATTTCAAAGGCAATTGCCTCCAAATCGTGCTTAAAGAAGTATTCTAATGATTGGTTTACATTGTTGCACAGCAGAAAGCAAGACAACATTGGAAAGCAATTTTCTCTCAATTAGAAATAAAAAAAATTTTTTAAAGAAATAGTCAGGGAGATTCTATCTGCTTCTGCAGTTTCTCTGAATGTCTTCCACCAGTAATCTCTGTATCTGAACGGAATGGAGGTGCAACAAATAAATAAAAATACAAAACAAAGAGAAGTTAAGAAGAAGCAACTCTTGGCAAGTTGAGGGCTGAGAAAATCCAGCCATAAAGAGCCTCTGTGCTTGGTTGGGGAGGGGACACACACTTGGGAGTGAAGGTAAAGCACCAGAGAAGCGCCTCTGACTCAGCAGCTCTCTTCGCTGCCTTTCCTCTGGCAGGCATCACTCGCCCTCCTTCAGGAAGGTGAGTGAGTGGAGGCTGAGGAAGGTCCACCAGCCAGAAGCATCTGGGACTTCTGCACAGGCTGCCTCCGGGGCTGGGTAGACTCTGCCACAAGAGCAGATCAGCACATGATGGGCAAGGCTTCCCAAGGGAGAGAGCAGGGCCATGCTTGCCTTCGCACTCCTAGGACGCCAAGTACGGCAGGCTGGACACTCGGCTAAAACTCACTCAGTGAAAATTTCAGGCAAATGACGAGGGAGAGAGAAAGCCATTTGACTTGCTGAGTTGATTTTATGGACTAATGGCCTTGAAGAGTCAAAGAAGTGGGCAGGGATTTAAAACTACTTTATTTTCCATGATAGGTTATTACAAGATATTGAATATGATCCCCTGTACTCCACAGTAAATCCTAATGTGAAATAGATAGAGAGATCGACAGATAGGTAGATAACTAAATTACTTTGCTATATTCCTGAAATAACACAATATTGTACACTAGGTATACTTCAATAAAAAATAGTTTATTGTATATTTTAACTTAAAAAAAAAAAGGCATATCTAGTTGTTTCTGTATTATTAGTTTAAAAGATTCTGTAAGAAAACGCCGCGGGAAGGAAGAGCCAACTCTTGTGACCGTGAGTACAAAAGCCTTTATTGGGCGGTCGCTCCCGGGCAGAACTCCCGGAGGCTAGCGAGCCAGGGAACAAAGGGAGTCTGCGAGGTACGGGAGTTGGCGAGGGGTTTTATAGCCAGGGCTGGCGCTCAAGCCAGGTTTCTCCCTATAAGGTAAAAAGCGCGGGTGGCAGCAGTGACTGGTGTCTGGAGGTTCTGTGTCGACCTCTGATTGGGCCAGGCAAGCGGCTTCTCCTTTGCCCCGTCCCGGATCTTGGTCCCGGAAGTTCCTCGGTTCCCCAACGTGGCGCCTTGAGCGCCTGGGCGGGTTTTTTTGGGGGAACGCCCACGCCTCGACCTTTCACAAACCACAGATAGGGCTGAAGACAGATCATGGAAATAACAAACTAGATCATAGTCATGGGACTTTTTGTTGTTTTAATCTTTATAACTCTCCTACCTGCCATTGTCAGTGCCGNGGTTCTGTGTCGACCTCTGATTGGGCCAGGCAAGCGGCTTCTCCTTTGCCCCGTCCCGGATCTTGGTCCCGGAAGTTCCTCGGTTCCCCAACGTGGCGCCTTGAGCGCCTGGGCGGGTTTTTTTGGGGGGAACGCCCACGCCTCGACCTTTCAGATTCTACTTCCCCACTGAAACGCTTTGGTATCTTTACAAATTCAGTTAACTCTACATAAGGGAATTATTTCTGTACTCTCTATACTGTTGCCTTGGTTTATATGTCTGTCTTTGCATGAATAGTGTGTGGAATTGACTCCGTGATCTCTTTGGAGGTGGCATAGATGATGGTCTATGGTCGTATGAAGGGTTCCATTTAAAAGCCTCTGAGTAACTAAGGTCTGAAAGCCCTTGAACAGCTAATGTGAAAGAACTCCCCCAAACATAAAGAAATACACTTTTGGGGGGGGGGGAAAACAATATATGAGGGATTCCTATTTCCTGATCATAGTAAAAACTATTGATTCAGGAGAATAATTTCCCAAAACGTTGGCAGTCAGGGGACGCCCTGGTGTGCTTTTGGAAATGCCTGTGGATATACCAGCACCCCTGAGAGATTCTGAGGAGGTAGTCTGTGTATCATGGCGGAGAATGTGCATGACTATGAGGTGGCCACCTCTTAGAGAGGAGGAGATAACGCAATTTGAGAAAACATCCTCAGCTTTAGAGTCAAGCTCTACATTTGCCAGAGGAAAAAACTGCTGGTTTTCTGATCAGAAGGTAATGAAAAATCTTCTAAGAAACAGAAGTGGTCAGCTATTACAGTGCATTTACACATATATGTGTGTTCGTGTGTGTGTGTGTACGTATATGAGACAGAGGCCGTGTGTCCCAGGTGAGGCTTGGTTGTATGTGTTCCCTTGGGCAGAGATGATGCTAGAGCTGCTCCTTGGAGGAGCACGTGGGGAGAAGTGGGGAGGCAGGCTGGAATTCTGCCACCGAGAGGGGAAATATGAGGAGCACGTCCGCCTGGGCGCATGCTCAGTCAGCTTACTGGGCTGGGCTTGCCTTTTCACAATATCCCTGTACACCACAGCGGTATCTTGTGCACGTTTGACGTAAAGAGTGCTTACCTGATGTTACCTCTGTAAAAGCGGATTTGCCAGTGACCCGTTGGGAAACTAGAGAGTCAGGAAGCGAGAGTCTGCTGTCTAGTTACCCCATTCGGACCCCTCTCTCCTATTTTCAAACACTGAAGTGAAATGAATTCCAGTTGCATTCTAGATGTGAGCAATAGAATTGCAGCATCAGTTTCATTCTTACATATGTGTCAATGACAAGGTGTGCCATGTCCATAGTAATCTGAATCATCTGTGGATAGCCCGCCTCACCAAGCAGCATGGCTCAGATGGGAAGGCTCCGGAAATCGTTCCTCGATCGTCCAGTCCACTGGGCGTTGAGACAGGCCGAGGCCGCAGTCAGGTTATTTTTCTGTGAGGCCGGTTTCTGAGAGTGTGGGAAGTCAAGGTTTCGCTCATGCCCTCTGCTCAAGATGGTGGGACGATGTTCTTGAGCCAGATCCGCTGCTTTCCCACACGTCATCCCCAGTGGTTTAGAAACCCCCTTGGTCTCCTTGTATCATATAACCTTGTATGAATCGGTTCTCCTGGAGTTAACAGGTGTGCTGCTGCTGCTGCTAAGTCGCTTCAGTCGTGTCCGACTCTTTGCAACCCCATAGACGGCAGCTCACCAGGCTCCCCCATCCTTGAGATTCTCCAGGCAAGAACACTGGAGTGGGTTGCCATTTCCTTTCTTCCTGTGCTATTTCCAAGATGTCCCAAGGTTTCCTGTTTCCTGATAGTATTATAGACAAGGCATGAAAGCAGCCCTTTCCTCAAACGTTGGCACTCAGGGTAAGCCCTGGTGTGCTTGTGGCAGTGTAGCATGGGTGCCCCAGGACCCCCAGAAAGTTCCTGAGGAGGAAGTCTGCGTGTCACGGGTGAGAATGTGCATGACTACGAGGTCGCTACTTCTTGCTGAGGAAAAGACCACACGCATTGAGAACACCTCCTTGGCTTAAAGTCAAGGTCTACATTTGCCAGAGGAAAACGTTGCTGTTTTTCTGATCAGAGGATAATGAAAAAGTTTATTGAAAGAAGCAAAGGTGGTCAGCTTTTACTGTGCCTTTACAGGTGTGTGTGTGTGTGTGTGTGTGTGTTTTAGTGTGGAGGTGGCGGGGCGGGTGGCATCCTCTGGGAAATTGTAACGTGAAGGATTTCTGTTAATGTGACTCCTCTTGCCAGAGGATTCCTTCGAGAGTATCAACATTGTTTCCTCACCCTCCGCTGGATGTTGCACAGTGGGTCTAACATTTGTTTGAAGAAGTCATGAAGACAACTACCTGTTATCTTTCAGGAGTTATAGTATGGTTGTTGTTGTTTTTGTCCTATGATTTCAGTTTGGATGCCTGAGGAAGGAATGGAAATCACACCCATCGAGCAGTAGAGAAGAAGCAGGGACGCCTGGCGTGCTGCAGTCCAGGGGGTTCGCACAGAGTCGGACCCGACTGGGCGAGTGAACAGCAGAAGACGTATAGAAGCTGATGATCAGATGGAAGGGACTGTCTCAAGACGCCAGATAAAGACTTTGAAGGCTTCGCATTGCACTTGGACATGCCGGCGCCCAAGCGTGGCTGGGAGTCACGATGCGGAGAGTTAGCAGTGGTTGGGCATCCTGGCCTATGCCCATCTGGGCAGATCTACGTCTTCTCTGTGGCCAACCTAAGCCAGGGCCGTATGCAGCCACTACTGCTCCATGGCAGGTGGAGGTAAGCCTCTTTGCCTCTTGGGAAGACGATACGCGCACCAAGTGTGCCAGCCATGAAGAGTGTGGCGAGAGCAGTTGTCGAAGGGGTGACACGCCCCGCATTATTGGCAGGGTTTTGAACCCTGCAAGCAAGAGCTCAGCTGCCTCATCACGGAGGTGGACCCCAGACTCCCCTCCTGCTCTAAAGCCAGGTGCTCCTTTCTGTTGCCTAGGACCAGCCTGTGAAGGGTTCTTAGGTTGTGGATACGGTTTGTCGCGGGTGTAAGAAAACGCCGCGGGAAGGAAGAGCCAACTCTTGTGACCGTGAGTACAAAAGCCTTTATTGGGCGGTCGCTCCCGGGCAGAACTCCCGAAGGCTAGCGAGTGAGGGAACAAAGGGAGTCTGTGAGGTACGGGAGTTGGCGAGGGGTTTTATAGCCAGGGCTGGCGCTCAAGCCAGGTTTCTCCCTATAAGGTAAAAAGCGCGGGTGGCAGCAGTGACTGGTGTCTGGAGGCTGTGTCGACCTCTGATTGGGCCAGGCAAGTGGCTTCTCCTTTGCCCCGTCCCGGATCTTGGTCCCGGAAGTTCCTCGGTTCCCCAACGTGGCGCCTTGAGCGCCTGGGCGGGTTTTTTTGGGGGAACGCCCACGCCTCGACCTTTCATCCCGGCCCCCTTTTGGACAAGGGGCGCCGAATCTTTCTGGCTACTTCCTGAACGGGGGCGATACGGGGCAAGGGGAGTGGCCGGGAACAGGTGGGGGCAAGCGGGATAGCTAGGCGCGGGCCTTTTAGGGAATCCCCGGGGAGATGTCTTCTTGCGGCAGACGGGTGTATGCTCCCATCAGCAGTATTTTGCTGGTTGCTGCCTGTGTCATTTCCTGTATACGCTTAACCAGCATCTGAAAAAGGCAAGGTCCTACGGTTAGAGCCAGGACTAGGATCAATATGGGGCCTAAGAAAGGTAGCAGGTATGGAAGTAGGCCATTAAGGCCGGCCCATAGCGGGTTATCTTGTAGGTGCCTCCGCCTCTTTTCCAGGTCTTCCTGGAGATCTTTGATCTTTGTCCGCACGATTCCTGACCGATTGGCGTAGAAACAGCATTGTTCCTGCAGAGCCAGGCAGATCCCTCCCCTTTCAGCGGTCAACAGGTCTAAGCCTCGTCGGTTTTGCAGGGTTACCTCTGCCAAGGAATCTAGCTGGTTTTGGATCTCCACTATGCTGTCCGCCAACTTTTGGACGTCCGAAATCATCTGTGTGATCAGCTGGGTGTATACCTGTTGAGACATTCCCACGCCCGCAGCCCCCATGGCCAGACCTGTGGATATGCCCAGTCCAGCCAGCAAGGGAATCATTTGAACCCCCCGCTTAGGCTTTCCAGCTACGTGGTCCATGCTAGGTATGGGGACTGGGTCCTCTCCTGACACAAGATTTATATCAGGAAAAAGGTGGGCTACAAAACAGGTTCCAGTCCAGTTGGTAGGAAGGAAGGTATGGGCTAGGTTTCCGCCACAGACCAGGACCGTGGGTGGAGGGACACATGCCGAGGTATTGACATACTTGATGTTTGAGCAATTGGCGTATCTTTGGGTTCCCACATCTACAGCTGTCTTATTGTCTTTTACAAGGCCTGTCACACAGTTGCCCCCAATGTCAGGTCCTACGGGCTGTACTCTTATGGGCGGAGTTATTGTGCATCCCGTGGTTGATTGGTTTGTCAGGGTGTAGTTGGCTAGAATTGCTATAGGGCGGGGTGGACCTAGGGCCATGCACATCCAGCAGTCGTGAGCCAGTGCGGGGTTTGACTGATTTAAAAGTTTCCAGGTACATCGTAGAACCTCTTCCGTCCCTGGGTCTAACTGGAGAGGCCCTCGGTTTTCAGGAATAGCTAGGGGATGGTAAAAGAGTTTGGGGAGCGTTCTGTTTATGTAGGTCTGAATCACCTGATCTACAAGTTTTTCTCGGGCCATGTCTTGGAGTCCTCCCCCGTCTGATATTCCTATGGGGGCCGTCAGGCCCCAACAAACTGACTTTCCGGGAGTCCCCTCGCAGGCTGCTATTATCTTCCCTCTGTCTGTCTGCTCTCGTCTTCCCCGGAGGGTGCTAATTAGGGTAGCCGTCCACTGAAGTCGGCCACCAAGCAGACACTGCTGGGCTTGTTGTTGTAGATAGCATGATGAGTGTAGAGAAGCGTGGGTCTCATTGCAAGAGCAGTTGAGAACCTGTCCAGGAGGTGGGGGCTCAGGGAGTGGGACAGCCCGTATGCATTGCCACGTATTAGGCCTTCCTTTTAGGACATATGAGGTGTCTCCTGGTCTGACAGGCCCCCCCGTGCCTGTAGTATATCCATGGCCTATGAAGTTGTATGCCATATGGCCCCCACAGTTAACTTGTTGGATCAGCCGCACATGGCCCGAGGGGTACTGGTCGAGCCAGCCTCCCTGACAGTCACAGGGCCTTCCCATCTTACGGGCCAGTACGTCTCGGGCCTTGGCAGGATCGTCAAACCCACCCCAGACTAAGTGTATGGGTATGGGTAAGAGAAAAAGAAAGAGGGATAATGAAGAGGTCATGATGAGATTTGTTTAGGAAATCGGTGGCAAAGGGGTCTTAGTGATAAGCAGCCTCGTGGGACCGGTCAGGATGGAACGGTAAGGTTTTTGCTGGGTGGGGAACCCTGGAAGTAGTAGCACCCCAGGAGCAGGGAGCAGATGGCCAGGTAAGCAAGGGCCAGAAACAGCCGAAGGGCCACTGACCAGTCTTGGGGAGCCGTTACCGCCAAGCCAACGGCAAAGAGTACGGCCAGAATTGTGATTGTTAACAGCCACAACGAATAGTCCCAGGCGAACATCAGATAGGGGCTCGTCTGCTCTTTTGGGGAGGCGATGTTTTGACTATTCTGAGATCGGTGGGAGACGGGTGCGGGTAATGGTCAGCTTGGTGGGTCCAGTTAGGATAGAGCAGTAAGACTCCCTCCCTCTAGGGAGACCTTGGGGTGCGAGTTTGAGTCGGGTCAGGTGGTACCAGGGCTCGTGTCCCAGAAGTTTGACTGCCGTAGGAGTGGTGAGGATCACTGTGTGGGGTCCCGTCCAGCGGGGTTGTAGAGGGCGGGGAGTGAGGGTTTTTAGCAGTACCTGATCTCCTGAGGCCAAAGGCCGAGTTGGTCCCTCGCCGCCCGTTGGCTGTGGTAGGGCTCGGTCGGCGTGTTCTCTTAACAGGGACCGTAGGAGAGAAAAGAGGGGGAGGTATCCCGCGAGTGGGGGAGCCTCTCCCTCCGGAAGGTGGGTTAGGAGGTAGGGCCTGCCGTAGAGTAACTCAAAGGGAGTCAGACCTGTCTTTGAGTGCGGGGTGGTGCGAATGCGTGTGAGAGCCAGGGGTAGGAGGTCGACCCAGGACAGCCGCAGCTCCGAGGTAAGCTTGGTCAGGTGCGTCTTGATGATGCCGTTTACCCGCTCTACTTTGCCCGACGATTGGGGCCGATGAGGGATGTGGAGATGCCAGGCGATGCCCAAGGCCGCAGCCACCTGCTGGGAGATCTGTGAGATGAAGGCAGGCCCATTGTCAGACTGGAGAGAAGTAGGTAGCCCAAACCTGGGAATGAGGTGGGTTGTCAATACCTCCGCCACCACCGCTGCGGTCTCTCGGGCAGTGGGGAAGGCCTCGACCCAACCCGAGAAAGTGTCTACTAAGACCAGCAGATAGCGGTGGTTTCGATGTCTGGGCATGTGGGTAAAGTCTATCTGCCAATCCTGCCCAGGCAAGTGTCCTCTAAGTTGATGAGTTGTCTGTGGGGGCCTAAGTCCTCCCTGGGGAGAGGCGGAAGCACAAGTCAAGCAGGAGCGGTGAACATCATATATGGTCTGCCTAAGATGCCAAGGGGCGAAGATAGGGCTGAGAAAGGAGAGGAGAGCCCTCGGCCCAATGTGTAGGGTGTTGTGGATTTGGGATATGATGTCCCTGGCCTGGTATCTGGGAAGTACCGGCTTGCCATAGTATAGAATCCATCCTGAGGGATGTTTTTGAGCCCCCTCTTGTGCCAGCAAGGCCTCGGCCTCTTTGTCTGAGTATTTGGGGCTGGAGGTAGGTTTTAAAACCAGCACGGGCTCAGGAGCCTGCTGTAAGGCCGTTTGCCGAGCCACTTGGTCGGCCATGTTATTGCCTACGGCGACAGAATCATGTGCATTTTGGTGCCCCCTGCAGTGTATAATAGCAACCTCTTTGGGCAGAGATATGGCATCTAACAGTCGGGTTATGTGGGGAGCATTGCAAATGGGGGACCCTTTGGTTGTTAGGAAGCCCCGTTCTTTCCAAATTGCCGCGTGGGAATGGGCAATTAAGAAAGCGTATTTGGAGTCAGTATAAATGTTAGCCCGCTTTCCCTTTGCCAGATGTAAGGCTCTAGTTAAGGCTGTTAGTTCTGCCTTCTGGGAGGTCGTCCCTGGGGCCAGGGGCTGGGCCTCCAGAACTCTTTGGGTGGTTACTACAGCATAGGCTGCCCTCCAGACCCCGTCAGAGTCTCGCTTTGAGCTTCCGTCTACGAACAGTGTTAAATCTGGGTTTTGTAAAGGTCTGGCAAACAAATTAGGAGGCGGCTGCATGAGGGACTCAAGGGTTTCAAAACACGAGTGGACTGGAGGTTCCGTAAGGGGAAGAGAAGGTAATGATGAGAGGGGATTTAGTTGTGGAGAGCGACCCACAGAAACTTGTGGGTTGTCTAGAAACACCAGGTGAAACTGTTGGAGTCTTGAGTCACTGAGATCAGAGAGAAATCTGGAGGCTAAAAGATCACCTAAGCGGTGAGGTGAGAAGATGGTCAGAGGTTGATTGTGGACTAACTTTTTGGCGTCTGCGTATAGGGTGGCTGCTGCCGCTAGTGCCCGCAGACAGGGAAACCATCCCCTGGCTGTGGGGTCCAACTGCTTAGACACATAAGCAATAGGTAGCAGTTCTGGGCCCACCGGTTGTATCAAGGCTCCAAAGGCTATCCCTCCCTTTTCATCAGTGTACAGGTGGTATGGGTGGTTAGGGTTTGGGAGAAAGAGAGGAGGTGAAGCCAGTAAGGTGGAGCGAAGAGCGTGAAAGGCCTGAGTCACTTTGGTGGGAGAAGACAGCGGCCCCGTAGGGGTTTCTTTAGCTGCTGCATACAGAGGCTTGGCCAGAGTGGCGTAATTTGGGACCCAGTGTCGGAAAAATCCTGTCAGCCCTAGAAAGGACAATATCTGGTCTCCATTGGCCGGAGGGCAAATGGACCGGAGGAGGCTACACCGATCTTCTGTCAGAGCCTTGGTAGTAGGAGTGACTTGGAGACCTAGATAGACAACCGAGGTCTGGGTTAGTTGAGCTTTGGACTTTGAGGCCCTGTAGCCCTGAGAGCCGAGGAAATTGAGGAGGATCGCAGTATGTCGTCGGGAAGCCTCTTCTGAAGGGCTGCACAGGAGCAGGTCGTCCACGTACTGGATGAGAGTGCTAGGGTGAAGAGAGCACCGAGCCAGATCTTGGGATAGGGCTTGCCCAAAGTAATGGGGGCTATCCCTGAATCCCTGAGGGAGTACTGTCCATGTGAGCTGGGTGGTTAGCTGAGTGTCTGGGTCTGTCCACGTGAAAGCAAAGAGGAATTGACAGTCTGGATGAAGCGGGATGGTGAAGAAAGCATCTTTTAGATCAATGACAGTAAAATGAGACGTTTGGGGAGGGATGGAGGAAAGGAGGGTGTAAGGATTAGGGACAAGCGGATGAGCAGGGACCACCGCCGCATTAATTAGGCGGAGGTCCTGCACCAGCCGGTAATCACCAGAAGCTTTTCGAACAGGGAGGATAGGCGTGTTACAAGGAGAGGTGGTAGGGACCAGGAGGCCCTGTTTTTTGAGGCGATCGACGATGGGCTTTAATCCCTGAAGATTACGCATAGACAGCGGAAACTGGGGTCGAGCCGGGAAGGAGGTTGGATCTTTTAATCGAATGAGGACTGGGGGGTGGTGTCGAGCCACCACCGGAACTCGGGTGTCCCAGACCCCAGAATCAATCAGAGGAGTCAGGGGGTCTGCGAGTAACATTAGAAAGGCTCCTGACGTGGGGGCCGACCCTGGGGTCAGGTGGAGGGTGGCTTTTAGCTTAACGAGTATATCTCTCCCCAAAAGCGGGGTTGGACACGAAGGAATGACCAGGAAGGAGTGAGTGAATATGCAGGAGTCTAACTGACAGGACAGTGGTTGGGTCTGGAGAGGACATGAAGGCTGGCCGTCAATTCCCATAACCGAAATCTGGGAAGGATATAAGATGCCCCCAAAGGAAGGAAGGACCGAATAGGTAGCCCCCGTGTCAACCAGAAAGTTGACAGACTTACCCGCTACCTGGAGCGTTACCCTGGGCTCGGCTTGGGTGATCGGGGTCCCCGAGTCTAGGCGGCGTCAGTCTTCATCGAGGCTCAGCAGTTCCAAAGCCGGAGTAGGGCAAGAAGTCTCTTTAGGGCGCTCTGGTCCCCGGCCCCTGGAGGTCGGGGCCCGAGAGGCCCGGGGACAGTCGCTGGCCCAATGTCCTCGTTGTTTGCACAGCGGACATGGCTTGGATGGAGGGCGCGGGTTGGGACATGTCCTGGCCCAGTGTCCTTCTTGGTCGCACTTGAAGCAGGCCCCTGGAGGGGGCTTCTGGGACCCCGAGCCCGCAGCCGGCCGCAGGGCTGCCACCAATGCTTGGGTTTGCTGGTTGAGGAGACTAGCCTGAAACTCGGCCTTTTGTTTAAGCCGTGCCTTTCGGCTGGCTTCGGCCGTTTCTTTGCGGGCGTTATAGACTTTGAAGGCCATTTTTACCAGATCTCGGATAGGGGTCTGAGGGCCGTCTTCAGCCTTGGCCAGTTTTTTCCAAATATCAGGAGCAGACTGAGAGATAAAACGACTGGCCAAGGTGGCTGCCCCTACAGGAGACTCAGGAGACAACCTGGTATACTGAATGAGGGCCTCAGTAAGCCGATTGAGGAACATGGCCGGATTTTCATCGGGTCCCTGAGTCACCTCATCTAATTTGAGGAAATTTACAACTTTATGAGAGGACGCCTCCATTCCATCTAAGAGGCATTCTATCATATAGTGCACTCGTTGTTGACCACCACCCCCCTCCTGATAGTCCCAATTAGGATCTACGTCAGGAACCGCCCGGGCCCCCGGAGGGCGCTCGGGTGAGGGATTAGCAATGTGCCTCTGATCGGCCTGAGTTCTGGCTGCCGTCCAGATGGCCTGCCTCTCTTCGGGGGTGGTGGTGGATCCTAGTATGACATAGATGTCCTGCCAGGTTAAAGCATAGGCACGGGTCAGGCCTGTGAACTGTTTAATGTACTGAGTAGGGTTGGAGGAGAAGGATCCCAGCTTGGCTTCAATCTGTGCCAGGTCTTGGAGAGAAAAGGGAACATGAACCTGGGCTAGACCCTCAGCTCCGGCCACCTGCCGCAGAGGAAATAGTGAAGCCGGGGCTGGAGGGGGAGGAGCGGAGGAGGAGGACTCCTGCAGGCCGCTGTGGGAGCGAGTGTGCGCGCTGACCGGAGAGGGCAACGGGGTTACTGAGGGGAGAGGAGGATAGAGAACAGGACCAGGTGTTGCCGGAGTCGGGGCCAGGGGTGAAGTCTCCGGAAGTGACGGGGAGGCTGGAGCGGACGAGGTGGAAGGAGTGGAGGGGGCGGAAGGAGGAGGAGCCAAGTGAGATGCGCCCGAAGGAGAGATAGTCAGTTGTTTTGGGGGTGGGGTCTCTGGAGTAGACTCGGAAGCTGAGGTAGGAGGGGCAAGAGTAGGTGGGGCGGGGCCGTATAGGGAGGAGGGGCGGCAAGTTCTTCAGGGGGAACTGTGAAAGCCAAAGACGCGGAAGGGGAAGGATCAGGCTTGGCCTGAGGGGGAGAGGTCGGGGGAGCCATAGTGAGCAGAATCTGGCTGGGGGAACATGTGGTGCACAGAGCAGGGCGGGAGCGTAAGGCCCAAAAGGCTTGAACATAGGGGACCTCAGACCACTTTCCCGTTCTCCGGCAGTAGTTATCTAAATCACGGAGGACATCAAAGTCTAATGTCCCTGTGGCCGGCCACTGTGAGCCGTTATCTAGAGGATATTGTGGCCAGGCCTGAGAGCACAAAAAAGTAAGTTGTTTAGGGCGGATATATCCCTTCAGTCTCAGGGTCCGCAGATTAGCCAATAGACACTCTAAGGGAGTGGACCAATTTGGCTCGGGTTTGGAAGCTGCCAATCCCATGGCGACCACACAGGGGTCTCCCCTGTCGTCCAGACGTCTCTGGGCGAACTAGGGGGCAGAAGGATCCCCGCAGCCGCTTAGGACGTCTCCCGCGCGAGCTGGGGACCGAGGTGGGGCCTTGAAGGCCGGAGGGTCCTTGCAGCCGCTCAGGACGTCTCCTGCGCGAGCTGGGGACTGAGGAAGGCTCCTGGAGCCGACGATTGCTCGGCCGCTTAGGACGTCTCCCTCACGGACCGAGAACCGAGGAGGGCCCTGCAAGGTGCACCTGTTACAGGGCCCTAGGAGGAGGTGGTCGCCAGGGAGTGCGGGACCCAAAGCCGGAGGGACTTACCCCGTATTCTGTCGTCCGGGAGGTTGGTCAGCCACCTGGGTCCGGGGCTACCGCGGCGGTGGAGCTCGAGGGGGCCCCAACGGCGGACGCCGGGAGCCCTCACCTCGAGCCCCACGTTGGGCGCCAGATGTAAGAAAACGCCGCGGGAAGGAAGAGCCAACTCTTGTGACCGTGAGTACAAAAGCCTTTATTGGGCGGTCGCTCCCGGGCAGAACTCCCGGAGGCTAGCGAGCGAGGGAACAAAGGGAGTCTGCGAGGTACGGGAGTTGGCGAGGGGTTTTATAGCCAGGGCTGGCGCTCAAGCCAGGTTTCTCCCTATAAGGTAAAAAGCGCGGGTGGCAGCAGTGACTGGTGTCTGGAGGCTCTGTGTCGACCTCTGATTGGGCCAGGCAAGCGGCTTCTCCTTTGCCGCGTCCCGGATCTTGGTCCTGGAAGTTCCTCGGTTCCCCAGCGTGGTGCCTTGAGCGCCTGGGCAGGTTTTTTGGGGGGAACGCCCACGCCTCGACCTTTCAGCGGGCAGCCGTGTTCTGTAGCCGCCTGGGAGGGGGAGACCGCCTGCCTTTTCCGGCACAGGAGGCTTCTGAAAATTTGCCCGAGAGGGGCCAGCTCAGCCATCCCCTCGCTGCAGACACTCTTGAGTGGCCTTGGGAACTTCGGGGGCCGCGAAACTCCCCCAGGTCATTCCTTCAGAGTTTCTCTCGGAGAAAATGTGACTTGCAGAATTCAGGGACAGAGGATCCTGGTGCGCCAGAGCCCTAGGTTATTGCCAGGAGTCAGAGACAGCTTGGCAACTAGACAACCAGCGCCCACCCTTGTTTTCTTTGGGAACCTGGCTCAATGATTAGAGCCCCTAAAATCCCCTGGAAATGGGGGCAAACTTCTTCCAAGTAGACACAGGAAGTGCCGGGAGCCAGCGTGAGGAATCCCACCCGTGACAAGGTCATGAGGAAGGAAGCCGGACAAAACTCAAGGACGTGATCAGGCTTCAGGGGTTCCCCCTGGAATTTCCTGAGCATCCACCCCCCAAAACCAGAGTCTGCCTGCTTTACTGTGTTATGCTTTCCACCTACTCTTCTGACATTAACAGGGGGCTGTCCCCCCACCACCTTTTTCTGGAAAAAGTTAATTTAGAGCTTTTAGATAATAAATCTCCTGGGCATAATACGAGTGTTCCGATCCAAAAACCCCTCTGATGGCTTTCTAGCCTGCCTGCAGGATTCGGACAGCTGCGCATGTTACTGTTTGAGGCCTCCCAACCGTGGGAGGCACAGGAAGCTTAAAATATCCTAGGAATGTAGGGGCTTCCGAGGAGTGAAAATCATTAGAATAGGACTGATTAAAGGTTTCATTTGTTGAGCCAATACTTGCTGCCAAAACTTTTCTTCCAAGGAGTAAGCGTCTTTTAATTTCATGGCTGCAGTCACCATCTGTAGTGATTTTGAAGCTCCAAAAAATAAAAGCTGACACTGTTTACACTGTTTCCCCATCTATTTCCCATGAAGTGATGGGACTGGATGCCATGTGGATAACTGATGGTTAATATTTTCATAGTATTTACAAGGCATATATGATGCTGTTTCAGATATGTGTTTGTGTTTATAAATAATGTATGATTTATGTAATTTTCTATGTAAATTTATGACATAATTTGCAATGTAAACTGTAATTATGTATGTAGATAGTATAATTTATGTAGATAATATAATTAAACATGTTATTAGATGTTAATGCTAGCCTATATTCACAAATGAAAAGCCCAGAGAGATTAAGTAATGTACCCCAGGTCAAACAACACTGTGAAAAGAGGTGGTATTCAAACCTCAGGGTTCTTGTTTTAGAGAGTCTGAGAGTCATCATTGTGAAATACTGCCCTTTAAAGTAAACTTCCTTTGTGGCTCATTTGGTGAAAAATCCATCTGCAGTGCAGGGGACCTGGTTTCAATCCCTGGGTTGGGAATATCTGCTGGAGAAGGGAATGGCTACCTACTCCAGTACTGGGGCCTGGAGACTTTCAAGGACTGTATAGTCCATGGGGTCACAAAGAGTCGGACATGACTGAGTGACTTTCAGTTCAGTTCAGTTCAGTTCAGTTCAGTTCAGTCGCTCAGTTGTGTCCAACTCTTTGCAATCCCATGAACCGCAGCACGCCAGGCCTCCCTGTCCATCATCAACTCCCGGAGTTTACCCAAACTTATGCCCCTTGAGTGCACCTTTTTTTTTTTAATCTTTTGTGCTTGGCTGACTGAGTCTTCACAAATTCCTCTTGATATTTAGAGGCGTTTTAAAATAAGTAGAAACTACTGCCAACGAAAACAAAAATAATAATAACTCTAACAACTACTGGGTTTCCATATCCCTTTGCCTGAGGATGCCAGACTGTGATGTAGAGTTAGCTAATCAGATGACTCATGCAAGGGAATGAAGAGGAAGAGAGCGCCATGAAGCAGTTTCCACTAGTGGGAAAACTGTCCTTTTGGGCAGAGTATTGGAGGGGTAGTTGTAACTACAGCTCTTTATGGGAGGGCACGCTAAGTACCTTGGATTGTGTCCAACTCTTTGTGATTCTATAGACTGTAGCCCACCAGGCTCCTTTGTCTATGGGATTTTCCAGGCAAGAACACTGGAATGGGTTGCCACGCCCTCCAACAGGGGATCTTCGCTACCCAGAGAGGGAACTCACATGTCTATGCCTCCTGCATTAGCAGACGACTTCTTGACCACTAGCGCCACCTGTTCCAAATGTTTAGTTCAGTGAAGTTCAGTCACTCAGTCATGTCCGACTCT
Source organism: Oreotragus oreotragus (assembly GCA_006410675.1). Lineage (NCBI taxonomy): Eukaryota > Metazoa > Chordata > Mammalia > Artiodactyla > Bovidae > Oreotragus > Oreotragus oreotragus. The sequence continues at coordinate 29,779 of SJYX01011646.1, forward strand.
TTGTGACTCAATAAACTGCAGCACACCAGGCCTCTCTGTCCATCACCAACTCCCAGGGTCCACCCAAACCCAAGTCCATTGAGTCGGTGATGCCATCCAACCATCTCACCCTCTGTCGTCCCCTTCTCCCCTGCCCTCAATCTTTCCCAGCACCAGGGTCTTTTCAAATGAATCAGCTGTTTGCACCAGGTGGCCATAGTATTGGAGTTTCAGCTTCAACATCAGTCCCTCCAATGACCACCTTGGACTAATCTCCTTTAGGATGGACTGATTGGATCCCCTTGCAGTCCAAGGTACTCTCAAGAGTATTATTCAACATCACAGTTAAAAAGCATCAATTCTTTAGGGTTTAGCTTTCTTCATAGTCCAATTCTCACATCCATACATGAGGAAAATCCATAGCCTTGACTAGACCAACCTTTGTTGGCAAAGTAATGTCTCTGCTTTTTAATATGCTATCTAGGTTGGTCATAACTTTCCTTCCAAGGAGTAAGTGTCTTCTAATTTCATGGCTGCGATCACCATCTGCAGTGATTTAGGAGCCCCCAAAATAGTCAGCCACTGTTTCTACTGTTTCCCTATCTATTTGCCACAAAGTGATGGGACTGGGATTTCTTTGGAAGGAATGATGCTAAAGCTGAAACTCCAGTACTTTGGCCACCTGATGCGAAGAGTTGACTCATTGGAAAAGACTCTGATGCTGGGAGGGATTGGGGGCAGGAGGAGAAGGGGACGACCCAGGATGAGATGGCTGGATGGCATCACGGACTCAATGGACGTGAGTCTGAGTAAACTCTGGGAGTTGGTGATGGACAGGGAGGCCTGGCATGCTGTGATTCATGGTGTCGCAAAGAGTTGGACACGACTGAGCGACTGAACTGAACTGAACTGATGGGACTGGATGGCATGATCTTAAATTTTTCTGAAGTTGAGCTTTAAGCCAAGTTTTTCACTTCCCTCTTTTACTTTCATTAAGAAGCTCTTTAATTCTTCTTCACTTTCTGCCGTAAGGGTGGTGTCATCTGCACATCTGAGGTTATTAATATTTCTCCCAGCAATCTTGATTCCAGCTTGTGCTTCCTCCAGCCCAGCATTTCTCATGATGTACTCACTTTAAGCCAAGTTTTTCACTTCCCTCTTTTACTTTCATTAAGAAGCTCTTTAATTCTTCTTCACTTTCTGCCGTAAGGGTGGTGTCATCTGCACATCTGAGGTTATTAATATTTCTCCCAGCAATCTTGATTCCAGCTTGTGCTTCCTCCAGCCCAGCATTTCTCATGATGTACTCTGCGTACAAGTTAAATAAGCAGGGTGACAATATACAGCCTTGATGTACTTCTTCTCCTATTTGAAACCAGTCTGTTGTTCCATGTCCAGTTCTAACTGTTGCTTCCTGACCTGCATACAGGTTTCTCAAGAGGCAGGTCAGGTGGTCTTGTATTCCATCTCTTTCTGAATTTTCCATAGTTTGTGTAAAGGCTTTGACATAGTCAATAAAGCAGAAATAGATGTTCCAAATGTGGTCAGTGGCAAATAACAGGTGATGATGACAGCTTGTGCCACCTCAGTCCTCCAAGATGATGGGCTTTTTCCCTGACTTCATTTTCCTTTTGGGTACATAGCCAACACTGTTTTTCTGCCCCTCCTGGAGATTCCTACAAACTTCCTAGTCCTTTAATGAATCCATTTTGCTTGAAATACCTAGAGTCCTGTGTCACCTAATTACTGCTATGTAATAAACTGCCCCAAATTTAGTAGCTTAAAGTAACGATGATTTTGCTCCTTCTTAGAGTTTTGTGGCTCAGCAGTTCATGCTGGGTTCAGAGGATCAGTTCCCCGGCTGACATTCCTGGGGTCACTCTTGTGGCAGCACTCACCTAGGAGCTTCAATTCCAGTGAATGCTGCAAGGTGGTCTCATAAGTATCTGGCAGTTGGCTGGGGCTCTTGGCTTCATGCATCTTAAGTCCAAATTTCAGCATCTTAAGTCCAAATCTCAGCATCTTAAGTCCAAATTTCAGCAGTCACACACTTCTGCTCCCCCTATTTCTATCAAAAGAGTTGATAAGATACGAAGTCAAATCTTGAATATCTTGTGGTCTGAGCAAAGAAAATAATTATAATGAAACTGGGTATGATACAAGTAAATACTGGGAATGACACGGGAGCCAGAAATAGTGGAGAGGATGCGAGGAAAACAAGAAAGCTTGAAACCGACTGATGTGTGTATATGGAGAGACTTAGAGGGGATGATTATACACACCTTGGCTTTGCTGTAGAGAAGATGATGATATGCGAGGCTGCAGGAAATGGAACTAGAGAAAACAGGAAAACAGGCTCACAAATTCCTTCTGAGTCAGGCAAAGGACTTATACCCTATCTTAGAGGCAGTGGGTGGACAAAGAAATTTTAATTAGTAGTGAAATCTGGTGACATTTCTGCTTAGGAAGATCACTCTGGCAGCCAAGAGGAAGGTATATCTGAAAACTGTGAGAGACCTTGCCTACCTCAGGGATAGCCCAAGGGCATCTTAGGGCCTCTGACAGTGTGTGTTTCTGGTTTCCCTTATATCAAATTCTCACCCTGAAACACTGTCCGCTGAAATGTCGTTAAGCTGCTCTCATGCACATTTAAATAACTCACAGCTGGAAATGCCTGGATATTTTAAGGGTGGGCTGTTTGACTTGCCTTTTTCTAGTCTGCAATAAAATAAAAAATAAATGGCTCCTAACCTGTGCCTCCAGCACTCCCTCTACACAAACCAATCTCAATTTATACTATTAGGTCAAGCTGACTTCTATTCAAAGGCTAATTCTGAACTGAAGCATGAATCTAAAATTCTTGACAATATAGGAAAAATTCCCTTGTAGGTCTAAATTTGTCATCCATAGTCTCACATATTCTACTGTTTTCCCTGCCTTATTCCCTTACTCTATGGTATATATCTTTACTAGTAATTACATGTTTATCAAAACATTTATCTATGATCTGCTCTCATCACTAAATTGGCAACTCCATGAGCATCGGCCATGCCTCTCTTGTTTATGAAACTCACACTTCTCAGCACACATAAGTCAACAAACTAGATATTAAATAAATAAGATTTGAAGACGCAATGTACAGCACATGGAACATAAATAATATATACAGTAAGTCTAAATGGAGTATAATATACAGATATATTGAATCACTATGTAGTATACCCAGAACTAGCATTACAAATCAACTATAATTCAATAAAAGATAAATCAATACATAATAAAAATCAATGAATATATAAACACGATGGGGAGAGTAAAATATTTTGTACATGCTCTTTCTCTCAAAGAAAGCTACTTGATCACCACACAAATTTGTGTTACAAAAGCTAAACCTGGAGAGGTACCATAATGTAATGATAAGAGCAAGGTTTTGGGTATCCAGAAGACTAACGCTGAAAATTAGAAATGTTCACTGATAGTTGTGTAACTTTAGACAAAGTGGGTTAGTTTTCTGTGGTTGCCATAACAAATTACCAGAAACTGAATGGCTTAAAGCAACAGTTATATTTTCTCTTGCTATTTTGGAGACCAGAAGTCTGAAATCAATGTATCAGCAGAGCCGCACTCCCTCCAAAGGTGCTAGGTGATAATGCTTCCTTAATGTTCCAGATTGTGATTGTTCCAACATTCCTTGGCTCCTGGCCTCATACCTCTAAACTCTGCTGCTGCCACCTCAATGTTTGCATAAACATTATGTGTTTTTGTGCTTATTAGTCTTGATTTTCCAGAGAAACAAAACCAAGAGGAGTTATTTCTATCTATCTATGTGTCTACATCTTTATGTATCTATTATAACTATATCTATCTATCTGGAATTAGCTAAGATGAGAAATCTTAACTACAGTAGGTGAGCTAGAGACCAAGGAGAGCCACTGATATAGTTTCCGTCCAAACTGAAGATTTGAGACTCAGGGGAGTGGATGGTGTAAGTTCCAGTCTGACTCAGAGTCCAGAGACAAGAAAAGATTGATATCCTAGTTCAAAGACTGTCAGGGAAAGAGTGAATTCTGTTTTGTTCTCTTTAGTCATTCAGTGGATTGTATGAAGGTCATCCACATAGAGGAGATCAGTCTGTTTTACTCATTCTATCCATGCAAATATTAGTCTCATCAGAAACCCCCTCAAGACATACTCAGAATAATGTCTAACCATTACTGGGGCATCCCATGACTCAGTTAAGCCAACATATTCAATTAACTATCATACTGTGTCCTCTCTTTCTGTCTTTTTTCTTTTTTTTTTTAATTAAGACCCTCTCATTCGACTTAGGACTCACTCTAACTAAGGATGGTCTCATCTTGATCCTTGCTTTAATTACATCTGCAAAGACCCTATTTACATAGAAGGTCACATTCACAGGTAAGAAAGGTTAGGACTTGGACCTTTTTTTTTTTTTGAGAACACAATTGAAATCATTACTATTAACATTTTTAGGATCACCATAGCAAAATACGATAACAAAATAGACTTGGTGGCTTAAACAACAGAAATGTATCTTCTCACAATTCTGGATAGTTGAAGTTTTCAGAGGGCAGGCGATCCCAACCTCAATAAATTTAAAGGAAATAGTTTCAAATCTTGGGCAATTCTTCTTGTTGTTGTTGTTGTTGTTGTTTTTTCAGTTATGTTATTTTTATTTATTTTTTTTCCAGTTGGATATTTTCATTGCTTTTCTTTTCTTTTCTTTTTTTTTACTTTACAGTACTGTATTGGATTTGGCATACATTGACATAAATCTGCCATGGGTGTACATGAACTCCCAAATGGGTGGATCATTCTACTGGCTCCTACTGTAGAATCACAAAAGTTTGACAGTCATTCTACATTTTGTAGCATCTCTGTCCCCTGAAATTCAGGCTGGCAGGGTTTTTGTTGGTATAAGTCCATCTTTATTATTATCTTCTGCCAACATGCCTGATTAGATGCATGAGTCACACCTATAATCTCTTCAACAAATTATTTTTTTTCCCAGCCATACTCTTGTTCTTCTTTCCAGAACATATATTTTCATTTCTTGCAATATGAATAGACTGAAAGTTTCCAAAACTTCACGTTATGATTTGGTTTTGCTTAACATTTCTTTCAATTATCACTCTCATTTCATAATTCTTAGATACAGTAAGGAGAAACCAGGATAGACTTTCAACATTTTGCTTAGAAATAAACATACAAGTATATCACTTACAATTCCTACTTTCTACAAAATGCTCAAATATAATTTGCCCAAGTTCTGCTACTTTATAACAAGGATTGCCTTTATTCCAGTTTCGAATAGCATGTTCTCTATTTATGTCTGAGAATACATCAGAATCAGTTTTAAGATCCGTTTTCCTGCCAACGATCTCTTTTGTACATTTTCTAGCATGCACCTCAACTAGTGTTGAGGTGTCCAACTGTTACCCAGTGTCGAAGCCAGTTTCACATTGTTAGGTATTCGTTAAAACAGCATTGTACTTCTAAGCACCAAAATCTATATTCGCTTGCTATGGTTATCATAACAAAATGCCGCAGACGGTGAATTAACCAACAGAAATGTATTTTTTTCACTGTTTTAGGTACTTCAAGTTTAAGATCACGATGCCAGAGATGAGCCTTCTTTCCTTGGGCTTGCCAATGGCCACGCTCAATATATCTTTTCACATGGGCCTCCCTCTGAGCACACAAAATCCGGGTGTCTCCCTTTGTGTGTTCAAATTTTATCTTATAAGGACTCTAGCTAGATAAGAGTCTCCCTACATGATCTTTATAAACTATAAATACCTCTTTAAAAGCTATATTTCATGTACAGTCACAGTCTAATTTCTGGAGGCTGGAGCTGCAACATACAAATTTTGAGGGAATGTACTTAATCCTATAACATTTATGCAATGCATATACATGCTATAAGGTAAATATGAAAAATAGGAAAAATATTCTGTACATGATATAGAAGAACTCCCCTACTATGAACTGGGTGGTACTTAGAATGATTCTCTCAAATGAGGATCAACAAAGCAATAATTTCATGTGAGAAGCCTTAATGTTTGGGTCCAAACCATAGGCCTTTTGAACCACAAAACCTTTAATTCAGAATTCTTTGTCATGGACTCCAGGAGAACCACAATTAATATTTCTGCTTCATACAAACAACCTTGAGTACTTGATGCGAGAGTCCTACCTTAAACAAACAAAATGGTTAGAACATTTTCAATGAACACAGTTTCTCTATCTCTATCTCATGTATCTATTTACTGAGTTCCAACAATGAATCAGACCCTATTTTAGGTATGGGAGAAACATCCAGCTCTGAGCAATTTGAAAAAACAAACAAACAAACACACAAACAAAAAAACTAGTTACTGTCTCAAGGTAACTTATACTCTAAGGAAAAACAAAAATAAGGAATCAATATTCAAAAAAATAAATAAATGCAGTGTGATATAAGAGTTTTGAATGCTAGGAGTGATGGTATAGAGAATGTATTGGGCTGGAGTGTAGAAAAACAGGAGCTACTTTAGACTAATTGGCCAGAAACATTTGTTTGAGATGTGAATAATGAAAATTAATAATCTAAGAAAAGAAGGGAAGGAAAGGAGTTTATATGAATACAATGGTAAGTTCAAAGACAGGAAAACATTATGTTGTAGTTAGTTAAATAATTAATAATAAAATAATTGTAAGTAGTGGGCAGTATGATTCCAGTGATGTGATTTAGGGACAAATTAGAGCTGGAAAGATGTTCAGAGTCTAAGATGACTTACTTTTAAAAGATGGCAATATACTCCAGGTTAAATATATCTATTTTTTAAGCCAGGAAATGGCTGAAAATATATTTTCCAAAAGATACTATCAGTTGTGTGAAAAATTGTAACTTCTATTGCAGGACAAGAAGGAGTAAATTCACCATAGCTAATCTCTTCCAATATTTGCACTAAAACTCCATTAAAAAAAAAAAAAAAGCAACAATTTTAAAATTCTAAAAAGAAAAACAGAAAGGGTATGGAGAAGAGAATTTAGAAAGTAGTCAGTACAGGGGTGAAATCATTTACTTTCTTCTTACTCTTGTGGCTTTTCCAAGGTCAGGCCCAGTCCATACTGCTGCATATCCATGTCATTGGAGTCCCAGAAAGAACAAGAAGGGCACAGAAATTATTTGAATATTTAATAACCAGAAATTGCACAAATATCATGAAAGCCATAAATTTGCAGATTCAATGGCTTGGTGAGTAGTGAAAAGTATAAACTGTAAGAAAATAAAGCCTAGATACATCATAATCAGTCTTTTGAAAATTAAAAATATTTAAGCTATTTAAAGCAACTAGAGACTGTAACACATTACATTTTGAAAGGAAACAATGGTTCAAAAGCTATAGATATTTTACCAGAAATTACGGAAGACAAAAGAGAGTGAAGTAACATTATAAAATGGTAAAAGGAAAGAACCACTCACTCAGAATTCCATATTCAGTGAAAATGTCCTACAGAAATGATCAGAAATTAAAGAAATTCTTAGTCAAAGACAACTCAGGGAATTAATATTCAGAAGACTTGGTCTAAAAGAAATAACAAAATAATTTATTTAGATTGAAGGGAAATAGTACCAGAGAGAAATTTAGTTTCAGAAATAAAGGCAAAAACATCAGCAATTGTAAATACAGTGATAGATTAAAAAGCCAAGTTTTGTCCTCTGAAATCTTTTAACATATGCATGACTGTTAAAAGAAAAAAAGGGTAATATTGCTTGGTGGGGCATTAAATACAGATACAATAGACTTGACACTGTAACAGAAATGTCAGTGAAGAGGGGTAAACCATGTTTACATGGCTTTAAAACTTCTGTTCTTGAAATGGTAAAATAATAGCTTTCTGTTAACAGTAAAAGCTTAATCCGTAAAGAAACAACTAAAACAAGATTTTGCAAAAATGTCAGAGGATATAAATTCAGCTTATTAAGAGGAGAGCAGGAAAAGGAGAACAAAGCAGCAAACTCAAAAAATGAAAAACATAAAGCCAATAGTAAAACGACAGATCTAAGTTCAATCATATCAATATCACAGTAAATGTTAATGGTCTAAACACAGTGATTGAAAGTCACAGGTTGTACAGAAAAGAAAGATCTAACCACATGTTTTCTGTATAACAGTTTTTTTAAAAGATACAGATAGAATTTTTTAAAACAATGGAGAGCATGCCATTAAAAAAGGCATGAGTTAAAAGAAACCTTGATGGCAAAATGAATATCAGAGAAAGCAAACTCAGTACCAGAAAAAATATCAGGCAAGGAAAAAAAAAATTACATAATGATATGACAGTTCTAAAACTAAGAAGACTTAAATCTTGTAAATGTGTCTGCACCTAAAAAGAGTTAGACGTAAACCCTGATAGAATTGAAGTAGATATAAGCAAATCCAATAATTTTAGTTGAAGGCTTCAACATTGCAGTTTGATGATTTATAGAAAAAGTAGACAGAAAATCAGTAAGGACTTAGAACACCTGCATAACACTGATAGCAGATACAATCTATTTAATATTTATAGAGTACTCCACTCAACAGCAGCAGGATACATTTTTTTTTAAGCGTACATAGAACATTTGTCAAGATAGGTAGGCCATTTTCTTGACCATAAAATAAAGCTCAGCAATTTAGAGGCTAAAATACTTCTTAAGTACAGCTTACGATCTTAAAATAATTAAAATTGGAGTCAGTTTAGCAGAGAGATACCTTAAAGACCTACAAATATTTGGAAACTAAATATTCTTCTGAAAATCCCATAACTCAAGAAGCTTATTTGTTCACCTGAAACTATCACAACATTATTAATTGACTATACTCCAATACAAAATAAAAAATTTTTAAATATTAAAAAAGAGGAACTAAAACTGAATTTGTAAAATTTTTTGATTGAATAAAAATAAGGTGGGATGTTGTTAAAGTACTTGCAGAAAATTTATATTAATAGCCTTATATACTTCTATTAGAATAAAAATAAAAGTCTAAATTAGTACTTATACTTCTCTTAAAATAAAATATAAATATTATATATATATATTCTAAAGACATAAGAGCCAATTAAAATCAAAACCAGACAAAATAAGATAAATGATAAAGATAATAAAAATTCAATTACACTGAAGTCAGAGAAATTGAAACAATTACAACAGAAGCAAAGCTGTTGCTTTGAAAATTTCAATAAATTGATAAACATTTAGAAATAATTTCATACATCTTCATAACTATAAATTTATTGTTTAAAATAGTCCATTTCTACAAAGACATAAACACAATTCACTGAAAAGAGAAAACAAGAATAATCTCATATCTAGTAACAGATTTTAATTCATATTTTAATAATTTTCAGGAAAAAAGCTTGAGTCCTAGACAGCTGTAAAAGTATTTCCTTCCAAACATTTAAGAAAGAAATAGCACCTGTACTATACAAACTCTTTCAGAAAATAAAACATGTGCGCATTTTGAATCTCTCTTGTGAATCCAGAAAGATCTAGAATCAAACATGAAAAGTACATATCAATACTTCTTATAAATGTAGATGTAAAAACAGTGAAAGCGTATTAGCAAATCAATAAGAGAAATGATAAAAATCATAAAAATAAAGCAATGTGATCAGTTAATGTTAATATTAAGAAGAAAGAGTAGATTCACCATTTGGAAATCAAACAATATAATTCATCAAGTTAACAGATAAATTTAAAAAATCAAATCAATAAGTACAAAGAAAGCATTTGACAAAATTCCACATCTATATTGAAAATCATTATCAAAAAAAAAAGCAAAAGGGAACATTAATAACTTTATAGGTAATGGTGAAAGAAAATACTCCTTCCATAAGATTGAGATCAAGAAAATATATTTTTTCTTAATATTCTCATTCATTATCAAAGTGGAAGTCTGCGACTGCATAAAAGCTAATAACTAAATAATTAGATAATCAGATGAATAGATAGCTGATAGATAAATATACAAATAGATAAGATATGAATTGGAAAAAAGAAATAAATTGTCTTTACTTATTTCTTGAAAAAAAAAAGCACAAAGACTCCATTAAAATAATTCTCAAGCTGAATATATTTAACAAATTTGTAGTATATAATGTCAATATAGAAATCAATTTTATATTTATAAATGAATAATATATTAGAAATTGAAATTTTAAATATAACATCAAAAACCATGAAGTATTTAGGTAAAACTAACAACATGTGTCCAAAGTATGTGCATTGAAAATTATAATACATTGGCAAAAGGGATTAATGTAGACTTAGATATATTGTGTTCATGAATTAGAAGATGCAACATTAAGATATCATCTTTCCACAGACTGACCCATAAGTTTAATGAAAAGCTCAATTTAAATACCAACTGGATTTTTTTGGAAGTTATCAATGAGCTATTATAAAGTTATGGGAAGTCCAAGACTTGAAATAATCAAAATTATTTTGAAAATTAAGAAAGTTAGAGGACTAATCCTCCCTGATTTCAATACTTATTATTAAGACACAATAATCAAGACAGTATGACACCTAAGAAAGGATAAATAAATAGACCAGTGAAGTCGAGTCCAGAAATAGGCTCCACATATATGATCCTTTTGGTCAAAAATGAAGAGCTTGTTCAAAAAAAAAAAAAGCATGCTTTTTAACATGCAGCGCCTGAAGTATTACAAAAATATATATGTATCCATCTGAAAAGAAAAAATAACAACAGCAAAAAATATTTCGACCCATATCTTTTGTTTTACAAAAATGTAACTCAAAATTGTTTATGAATTTGAATATAAAACCTAAACCTACAAAACTTTCTGCTCTTGCTCTAAGTGAAGATAACTTTGATATAACATGAGAATCAGATCTAGGGGAAAAAAAGATATATTTAACTTAAATTTTAGAATGTTTTCTCTTTGAAAGATTCAGCTAAGAGAATAAAAGACTAAACATACACTGGGATATAATATTTGCAAAACTCATATCCAACAAAGAATATATAACAGATTTTCACCAAAATCATATACAGTTGGTGAATATTAATAAGTACATGAAAAGATGTTCAACAGTATATAATATATATACTATTATAAAATATGCTCATATATAACATAATATCAATTCATACTGGGTCTGTGTGGTTGAAGCTATGGCTTTTCCAGTGGTCATGTATGGATGTGAGAGGTGAACCATGAAGAGGGCCGAACACCAAAGAACTGAGGCTTTCAAACTGTGGTGCTGTAGAAAACTCTTGAGAGTCCCTTTGACTGCAAAGAGATCAAACCAGTCAATCCTAAAGAAAATCAACCCTGAATGTTCATTGGAAGGACTGATGCTGAGGCTGAAGCTCTAATACTTTGTGCATTTGACATGAAGAGCCAACTCATTGGAGAAGAGTCTAATGCTGGGAAAACTGAAGGCAGGAGGAGCAGGGGACAACAGAGGGTGAGATGGTTGGATGGCATCACTGACTCAATGGGCATAGGTTTGAACAAACTCCAGGAGATAGTAAAGGACAGGAAGCCCAATGTGCTGCAGTCCATGGGGTTGCAAAGTGTTGGACACAACTTAGCGGCTTAATAACAATGACTATTATCATGCATATAATCTCCAAGTATTCATTTGCTGGTTAAGTTAAATAGTAACTGGAACTTTCTCTTACATTACTCTGTGTTGTTGTTGTTCAGTTACTCATAAACATGAAAAATGTTAAATCCGTTCTGGAAAGCAATTTGTCAGTTTTTCATAAAGTCACATGTATACATGCCATATGATCAAGCAATCTGATGTCTAGAAAATCAACAAAGATAAGCTAAAAGCTATGTTCACACAAAAACCTGTATGTGAACATATATAGTAACTTTATTCATAATCATCCCAAATTAGAAGTAACCCAAATGTCTTGCACCTTGTGAATGAGTCAACAAACTGCAATATATCTCTACAATGGAATACAACTCAGCAACCAAAAGAGCAAACCTCACATAACAGTATGGATGAATCTCAAATGCATTTTCCTAAGCGAGAGAACGTGATACTCCTTATAGGGTCCAGGGTTCCCCAGGTGGCACTAGTGGTGAAGAACCCGCTCCCAGTGCAGGAGATGTAAGAGACACAGGTTTGATCCCTGGGTTGGAAAGATCCCCAGGAGGAGGGCAAGGCAACCCGCTCCAATAATCTTGCCTGGAGTATCCGTGTGGACAGAGGAGCCTGGAAGGCTATGCTCCATAGGGTCACAACCAATCAGACACAACTGAAGTGACTTAGCATGGCAGCCAGACAAAAGGTGTTCTGGGGAAGGTAGAAAGAAAAAGGAGAAGAAAGCAGCAGAGAAGGAGATGGTTAGATAGCATCACTGACTCAGTGGACATGAATTCGAGCACACTCTAGGAGATGGTGGAGGACAGAGGAGCCTGGAGTGCTGAAGTCCATGGGGTCACAGAACAACAACAGCAAAATAAGGTGTCCTAGAAGCTGTTAGAGCTTCCCTGGTAGTTCAGATGGTAAAGAATCCACCTGCAACGTGGGAGACCTGGGTTCGATTCCTGTGTTGGGAAGGTCCCTGGAGAAGGGAAAGGGTACCCACTCCACTATTCTGGCCTGGAGAATTCCATGGACTGAATAGTGCATGGGATTGTAGAGTTGGACAGGACTGAGTGACTAAACCCAGCACAGAAAATGTGAACGTAGAGGAACAGAAAGCAAATCAGTGAAACTGTGAATAGGGGTTAGGATTTACTAGAAAGGAGAAATTACAGGGAGTTTTGGAGGACAATGAAACTATTTTGTATGCATTTTCCAAAATTCTTAGACCTGTAAAAGAGTATTTTACTGATATAAGCACATATAAAGAGTTAAAGATCAGATTTAAGGAATGAAGATGAAATGATGACACTAATTTGAAAAGAATTGTGGTAGTCAAGGCAAGAAATAACAGTTTGAGCTAAGGTGTGGAGACAGAGAGCAGGGGAAAGATTTCAGGTGAATTTTTTTAATGTAAATGATGGTCTTTGAAATCATGTCATGATTAAGGGAAAAATAAATCATGCAGCAGTAACTTCTAGGTTTTGGCTGGATCAATCAAGTCTTAAGGATATTTAAGTCATTCCTTTACTGAGACTAAAGGAAGGACAGTTTTGGAAGACAGGGTGATAAAGGAAATCAAAAGTTATATTTTGAACACATTAATAATTAGATGCCTCACTTGACATCAACATGCATATTCTACAACCCCAAAACAGCCCATTAAGCAGAGATGTTCCTGGTTTCTTAATGCACCATATACAAATAAATCATTAATCAACCTTTTATCTGAATTTCCTTTTTTTTTTTCTTCACAGTAGAGTGAATTTGATGTACTATATCCATGACATTCTGTTCATCCCTGATTTCTCTCTGATAATCACCCAAAACTGTAAGTGCAAGGGTGGCTCTCAATATTACAATAATTTCTTCTTTAGGTATTCGACATGAGCCTTATCCAATCCATGAATTTCTAGGCATTTATTTGCATTGTTGCAGTTGTTCAGTCGCTAAGTCATGTCCAGCTCTTCGCAGCCCCTGGACTGTAGCCCACAAGGCTCCTCTGACCATGGGAGTTTCCAGGCAAGAATATGGGAGTGGGTTGTCATTGGCTTCTCCAGAGGATTTTCCTGACCCAGGGACCAAACCCAAATCTCCTACATTGGTAGGCAGATTTTTTAACACTGAGATACCTGGGAAACTCATTTATTTGCATACAAGTGCTTTATTTGCTTAGCATTATGTTACTCTGCTAATTTCTGAGACAAGATATTTGTTCCGAAGGAGCTCCTAGTGGTTGGAAAAATCAACACACACACACACACACACACACAGAAACACACACACCATCCCCCACTGGTGAGGATTATATAGCAGTCTAGTTAAAAGGAGGCTATGAAACTGAACGTAAAAACTGTTTGGCTAAGTCAATGACAGAAGCACAAGCTTCATGTAGGAGAAATGCTATGACTTGAGCCATGAAGAACAGGAAAGGTTTGTACAACATTGATAATAGGAGTATGCCAGAATCCTGCTTCCCTGCCAAAATTTGCTTTTATTTATGCTGAAGAGAAAACAATAGAATCAATACATGTACAATACTTTGTGAACTCTAATGTGCCATATAATAGCCAGTTCTACCATTATCATTATTAATGTGAGTACCATTATCCTCTCTATCCACACACCCTGACTGTTAAAACTAGGTTTTAAAACCAACATTTGTAACAGAACTGTGTTTGCCAAGGAAGAGATAAAAAACCACACTGATGTAAATCTGGCCCTTCTTTAGTCTTATGGCATGTTTAATTGTTATTGTTCACATGATAATTCAGAAGCAAGACAAAGGGGTAGAAAAGAGCATTGGTCTGGGACTGAGCGAATTTGTATAGTGGATTTATCCCTCCCATTCATTCACTCTGTGACCTCAGGCAAGAATCTTTCTCTCTCTCTCTGGTCTTCTGATTCACCAACTGCAAAATAAAGGGAGAATAACCTGCCCACCCCACACCAGCTTCCTTTCCCATGTAACATTGCATGGAAGTGTATATACTAAACTGACAAAAGTACATCAAAGAAAACTTGACAAATACACTTTATAAGGACTTGGCAGAGCCAGAGAAGAAAGTTCAGTTCAGTTCAGTTCAGTTCAGTGGCTCAGTCGTGTCCGACTCTTTGCGACCCCATGAATCACAGCACGCCAGGCCTCCCTGTCCCTCACCATCTCCCAGAGTTCACTCAGACTCAAGTCCATCGAGTCCGTGATGCCATCCAGCCATCTCATCCTCGGTTGTCCCCTTCTCCTCCTGCCCCCAATCCCTCCCAGCATCAGAGTCTTTTCCAATGAGTCATCTCTTCACCTTGTGAGGTTCTTAACCCAACCACACTCCTGCCTACCCCTGAGGGCTCTCTCCCCATTCACTCTTGCCTAGTAACCTTGGACCACTGGACAAAACCCTGAGATGGACTGTTAGAAGATCCTCTGACCAATCCTGAGGAAATCTGGTACACTGATGGAAGCAGTTTTGTTTTGGATGGGAAAAGAAGAGCCAGATATGCAATAGTCTTCAATTTTGAGACCATAGAGGCTTACACTTTGCCACCAGCTACTTCAGCCCAATTAACTGAACTCATAGCCCTGACTCAAGCATTAGAGCTGGGCAAAGGAAAGAGTAGCCATTTATACTGACTCCATGTATGCGTTTCTGGTGCTACATTCACGTGCTGCTATTTGGAAAGAAAGAGGCCACTTGACCACTTGAGGGTCCCCAATCAAATATGATGATAACATTGTTAGATTCTTGGATGTAGTCCATCTGCCCACTGAGGTTTCAGTCTTCCACTGTAAAGAACACCAAAAAGGGAATACAGAAGAGGCACAAGGGAACCAAGAAGCTGATCAGGCAGCTAAGAGAGCAGCATCACAGAACAGTGACCTAATATGGGTTGCTACCTTAGTTTCACAGACTGATTTGCCAGAAACTCCTTCATATACTGAAGGTGAGACTCTTAAAGCTAAGTGTGAGGGCTTTCAAGAAGATCATATGGGTTTGTTCCAAAAGGAGGGACTCCTTTCTCTGCCTGAGAACCTCCAATGAAAGTTGGTTAACTCATTACATGCCACCACTCTTTTAGGGGAAAAGGCCCTCCAAAGATGACTAGAAAGTTCCTTCAGAGGAACAGGCCTCCAAATGACTATAAGGCAAGTGGTCTCCCCTTGTTCCACTTGTCAATTTAACAACCTCAGGGAGCTCAAAGACCCCAGCTGGGCAAGCCTGACCAATGACATGGGACCTACCCAGGAGAAGACTGGCAGATGGACGTCACCCAGATGCCAGTTTCTCAAGGGTATAAATACCTATTAGTCATGAAAGATACATTCACAGGATGGATTGAAGGCTTTCCCACCCACACTGAGAAGGCTGCTGCTGCTACTAAGTCACTTCAGTCGTGTCCGACTCTGTGTGACCCCATAGACAGCAGCCCACCAGGCTCCCCCATCCCTGGGATTCTCCAGGCAAGAATACTGGAGTGGGTTGCCATTTCCTTCTCCAATGAGAAGGCTGAGGAGGTGGTAAAAAAATAAAAAAAACTGGTCCATGAAATCATTCTGAGACTTGGTCTGCCCAGGTCATTACAAAGTGACAATGGACATCATTTACTTCTAAGGTCACCCAAGAGGTCTCTAGAGCATTGGGCATTACTTATTATCCCCATCGTGCCTGGAGGCTTCATGCTTCAGCAGCGCAGCAGGTAGGGATCGAAAGTGGTTGATGCACAGTTTGGAAAAAAGAAAATAAATAGAGAAGTTTTAAATATGGGACTGGGGGACTCAAGACCTCTTGGATCAAGAGCCCTGTTCCTCAGAGCCACATCACTTATTTAGTGTCTTGGCAAGCAGAAACTATCTTTTGTGCTTCAATGAAGTCACCCTTCTCTGTCCCCGGTCAGTTTGGTTCAGTTCAGTCGCTCAGTCGTGTCCGACTCTTTGTGACCCCATGAATCGCAGCACGCCAGGCCTCCCTGTCCATCACCATCTCCTGGAGTTCACTCAGACTCATGTCCATCAAGTCCACGATGACATCCAGCCATCTCATCCTCGGTCGTCCTCTTCTCCTCCCACCCCCAATCCCTCCCAGCATCAGAGTCTTTTCCAATGAGTCAACTCTTCGCATGAGGTGGCCAAAGTACTGGAGTTTCAGTGTTAGCATCATTCCTTCCAAAGAAATCCCAGGGTTGATCTCCTTCACAATGGACTGGCTGGATCTCCTTGCAGTCCAAGGGACTCTCAAGAGTCTTCTCCAACACCACAGTTCAAAAGCATCAATTCTTCGGTGCTCAGCTTTCTTCACAGTCCAACTTTCACATCCATACATGACCACAGGAAAAACCATAGCTTTGACTAGGCGGACCTTAGTCGGCAAAGTAATGTCTCTGCTTTTGAATATACTATCCAGGTTGATAATAACTTTTCTTCCAAG
>SJYX01011646.1:51928-64514 GCA_006410675.1 Oreotragus oreotragus
TTTTTTGTACAGTTCTTCCATGTATTCTTGCCACCTCTTCTTAATATCTTCTGCTTCTGTTAGGTCCATACCATTCCTGTCCTTTATCGAGCCCATCTTTGCATGAAAAGTTCTCCTGGTGTCTCTAATTTTCTTGAAGAGATCTCTAGTCACTCCACTTCTGTTCTTTTCCTCTATTTCTTTGCACTGATCGCTAAAGAAGGCTTTCTTATCTCTTCTTGCTATTCTTTGGAACTCTGCATTCACATGCTTATATCTTTCCTTTTCTTCTTTGCTTTTCATCTCTCTTCTTTTTACAGCTATTTGTAAGGCCTCCCCAGACAGCCATTTTGCTTTTTTGCATTTCTTTTCCATGGGGATGGTCTTGATCCTTGTCTCTTGTACCATGTCGTGAACCTCATTCCATAGTTCATCAGGCACTCTATCTATCAGATCTAGGCTCTTTAATCTATTTCTCACTTCCACTGTATAATCATAATATTATCAGAGTGAATCAAAAAACAAATCAGTTATATGTTATCTGCAAGAAGCTTACTTTAAACATAATGGTACATGAAATTAACAGCAAATGGATGTAGGAAACATACATTGTTAACACTAATCAAAAGAAAATCTGGCTATATTTCAGACAGAACCGACTTCAAAGTAAGAAAGTTTATGCTTGGGGCTGGTGCACTTGGATGACCCAGAGAGATGATATGGGGAGTGGAGTGGGAGAGGGGTTCAGGATTGGGAACTCATGTACACCCATGGTGGATTCATGTCAATTTATGGCAAAACCAATACAGTATTGTAAAGTAAAAATAGAATAAAAATAATAATAAAAGAGAATCCACCTGCAATGTGGGAGATCTGGGTTCGATCACTGGGCTGGGAAGATCCCCTGGAGAAGGGAAAGGTTTGATCACTGGGCTGGGAAGATCCCCTGGAGAAGGGAAAGGTTCGATTCCTGGTCTCAGAAGTTCCACTCAAAAAGGAATAAGCTATCCACTCCAGTATTCTTTGGCTTCCCTAGTGGCTCAGCTGGTAAAGAATCCATGCAATGCGAGAGACCTGGGTTTGATCCCTGAGTTTTGAAGATCCCCTGAAGAAGGGAAAGGCTACCCACTCCAGTATTCTGGCATGGAAAATTCCATGGATGTCCATTGAGGCAGAGAATCAGACACAACTGAGTGAATTTCACTTTCAAGGTAGTCCATGCACGACTTTTTAAAACAGTTCAATAAGTTTGGGGGCTCTCTTTTGTCACAGGAGAGATGTGTGGGCTCACCAATTTCTTTAACATTTCTTTTCCCTAACTGCAGTGAAACACCATTCAGAGCATTTGCAATGCTCTTTCAGGAAACATTGTTCATGACAAGAGAGAACCTAACATGGAACACACCTTGCACCTGACGTTTTATAAACCTTTTCCTTTCTGCAGCAAAATCTTAAAATTTCAGAGTCATATGAATTTATCTGCAGTGACCTTTACATTTTAATTAACTTCACTTTTGCTATCAGCAAAATGGGGAGAAACATATCTGCTGCTACCCTACAATGAAAAAAGAATGGATAGCTTGACTTCCTAGGGAAAAAGGCATTCCAAAGAACAGGGTAAGTGCTGGTGGAGATAAAAGAAAATCTTCCCAAGTAACTTACAATCCAAGAGACTAAAATGGGCCAAAGTCTACAACACAAGCCCAGAAACAACTCTGTTCATTTATATTCCAGGATAAGACCTCCGTCCTCCTTTCCTAATTTCCTAAGGTGCTTAGCACATTTTTATGTCCAATGAATGTGAGTAACTAAATGAAAAAAAAAAAAAATCACATTAGCCAAAGGGTACATTTCTCCTAGGACACAAAACAATTCTTAATGAGTTTGTACCTAACAAGAGTCTAACTACATGAGTCAAAAACTGTTAGAACTGCAGAGAGAAAGAGATAAGTCCATTAATAGACTGGGGACTTCAACATTGCTCTCTCAGAATTAGATTCAGCAGGCAGAGAGTCTACGAGGACATGATTGCACTCAACACCATCACCCAGTTGGATACAGTTAACATCTATAGGTGTTGATCCACTATAAATAACAATAACAAAATGCACATTCTGAATTATAGCTGTCCATTTGTTTTATCTTTTAGGCTTTTTTTTTTTTTTTTTTTTTTTTTTTTTTTTTCTGTATTAGTTCCTTACTTAACTATCTGGTAATGACCAATCCTCTTCTCGAATGTGAAAATGAGGTGTTAAAATGCTTATTGTAATGTTATTGTGTTTTATGTATTTACTTGTGGATTTGTTCTGGAATAGAATTATTAGACAGTTCTATTGAGATCTCTTTCTCATATTCCCTGCTCTGGGAGAATAAAATAAGGGAATTGGAATCTTGACCTTAATTTCAAAATCTACATGTTATTTGTAATAGACTTAAATTCTCAGGTTTTTTGTTTATATAATTGAGATAATGAGAACTTGGAGCTCTTGTATTCACAGGGGCTTGTGAGAGTCACTTGTTCCTGAATGTTAATGTCTTTTAGTAATAATCCTGCCATATACCCCTGTGGCTTCCTTTACCTTATTAGAACTTATCTTCTAGTGACCATTTCCAGATTATTATTTAAAATTGCAGTTTCATTTTTTCTCCTTAGCATTTCTCAGTTTCTAAGCAAACTATGTGCCTATTGTGTTTTTGTCCTCTAATTAGGATACAAGCTTTATAAATACAAGAATTTTTGTTTATTTTCCAGATTGTTGCAATCTAAAGCTGTTGTGGGCATATAAATATTGATAGAGTATGTGAATAATAATAGAAAATATTAATAATAGTAGTTAACTTACTGAGAAATTCATATTAGGGACTCTTCTAAACTTTTATATTTTACTGTAATGTAATCAAATTAAATTGACTCTGCTAAAGAAAGGGTGAAAAATTTCTGCTTGATATTGACAAAATAGTATACATTTATAAATACTTCAGAAACATAAAAATTCAAAACATCTATAGATTTCTAGTTGAAATCATCTACTTGAAATATACTAATATATTTTGAGTCAATATTATTTTACATTTTTATTATAAAATTCATTTTATCTTAATTGTGGTTGTATACATAATTAGCTAGGAAAATGCATATCTAATTATATTTTGATAAAACCAGGAATATTTTATTTATGCATTGTTTTTCCCTTTACATTTGTAATAAACATTGTCAATGTTAAATATTTTCTTAAAATTCTATTTTAATGATTCTTTATAGCTATATTTGCCAATATTATATTTCCTATTCCTACATATGTTATAGTTATCAATCTAATTACTGCATGTGAACTGCATAATGAAGTTTTATATACACATATCTTAAAAGTATGAATAATAATTTTATATATAACCTATCAGGATATCTTTCTTTCTATAGTCTACTAAGGTTATTTAGTGTTACTCATGTAAAAATTAAATTTTTGTGTTCAATTTACTCAAAAAGTAAATTAACTAGGATAGGGAATTAACTTATTTTTTTCTGCCTTTAGTAACTGAACTTTATAATTTCTTTTTTTTGGGGGGGGGTGTAGAAAAATCAGATGTAGTAGGTTTTACAGTTTTAAAAATGTCTGTGTCTTAATCTTTTCATTTTCTCCAGAAGCCTCAGTTTTCATCTCTCACTCTTTTTTACTTTGGATTTCACTTTTTCTGAGATTGCCCATGTTGACCAAATAAAGAAATACCAGATTGTTCTTCATGTCAGAGATGGAAAAATGGCAAAGAGTTTCTTGGGAACCCATGTCTCTAGCTGAGAGAATTCAGTATGCCACATAAACTACTCAAAATAAATATACTTTGTTCTACCATCTCTATTCTTTATTTCATCTTTCGTATTGAGTCTCAGGCACTGATATTAATATTCTGGGTATTTCAAACACTTGCCTCCTGTAGCACCAAAGTGCGTAACAGGATCTGTGAAATTTACTTGTTTTAGCAGTGTTTCAGAAAAGCACTTCTCCAAAATTTTATCTCATAAATTTGGAGATATGTATTTATTATGTGTATTTTATCTCAGAAACTTGGAGATATGTATTTATGTAAAAGAAAGCAAACAAAACTATATATCTTTGTTGTTTTATTCTTCATTCTAGGTTATAAAATTGCATTCTCTTTCAGGATCCCTTGGTGTAGGTGGTTGTTATTATTTAATCACTAAGTTGTGTTCAACTCTTTGCAATCCCATGGACTGCTGAATGCCAGGCTTCCATGTATTTCACAATCTCCTGGAGTTTGCTCAAACTCATGTCCATTGAGTCAAAGATGCCATCCAACCATTTCATCCTCTCTTGTCCCCTTCTCCTCCTGCCTTCAGTCTTTCCCAACATCAGGATCTTTTCCAGTGAATTGGCTCTTTGCATCAGGTAGCCAAAGTATTGGAGCATCAGCTTCAACTGATCATTCTGGTTGATTTCCTTTAAGATTGACTGGTTTGATCTCCTTGCTGTCCAAGGGACTCTCAAGAATCTTCTCCAGCACCACAATTCAAAAGCATCAATTCTTTGGTGTTCAATCTTCTTTATGGTCAAACCCTCTCATTTATACATGACTACTGGAGAAACCATAGCTTTGACTCAATGGATCTTTGTCAGCAAAGTGATTTCTCTGCTTTTTAACACATTGCCTAAGTTTGTCATCTGTTTAGTGTAGATAAATATGGAGAAATATACAGTTTTTATATACTTTGAATTTGAGCTCGTGGCTCTCTGGTTACCCAGTCTTAAGATTGTGATCACAATAAAAGCAAAGATGTCATGCAAATAAACATCATTCATTATGCCAAATACAATAGCAGGTTAATGGATTTAATGGATGTTAAAAGTATTATTACAGTATTTTCCATCAAAGGAAATGCCTCATTACTACTATTAGAAAAAAAAATGGCTGCATTAGAAGCTTGTACCTACTCTTCATTGGTTCATCAGTTTCATGTATATATTAGAAAATCAAAATAATTAGCAATAAAATATATGAAAAGTATTGATATGAAAAATGTTTTATTTACTTCCCTTGTTCAAAATACTGCACAAGGGTGAATAGTATAGCTGTTGATATTGGACTGAAGATTTGAATGTATAAAAGTACTACAGTTACTTTTCTAGAGGATAATATTGCTTCTGTGCATTACTCTCTATTTCTGTGCATCACTATTTGACTTGGAGCAATTGACTTATATAACAAATAATTTTATCTGGTCATTTCCTTGACTTTATAATCAATACCATCAAAGTTAGATCTCATGAATTTAATGTTTCAAAATGTAATAGACTATATTCTTGATCTTTATAACTTCAACTTTAAAAATATTCTAGGTTATTACTATTTAAGCTACCATATTTGAGAATTTAAAGAACTTTTCCAATTTTATGCATTTTCCTGTGAATTAGTTATTAGAGACTATATGTATGCAAGTATACGATATCTGTTTATTCATGGCATTTTAGATTTTTTGCTGTTTTTATTTATATAGGTACTGATTTAATAAAACCTCATACATTAGGTCAATATGCAAATTGGCATGAGACTAAGTCAAAATATTACAAATGTGGATTTATATGAGCCTAGAGGCATAACTTCAGAGAAGGCAATGGCACCCCACTCCAGTACTCTTGCCTGGAAAACCCCATGGATGGAGGAGCCTGGTGGGCTGCCATTCATGGAATCGCACAGAGTCAGACATAACTGAAGTGACTTAGCAGCAGCAGCAGAGGCATAACTTAAGATAGGGGTAGAAAATAAGTGAAATATTTACTTCCTCAATAGTTTAAAAAATAAAAAATGAAATGAACACCTGCCCAGAAAAACTTGTGTCCAAATCATAAAACTATATAAATAGCATTGTGTCCAGAGAAGGCAATGGCACCCCACTCCAGTACTCTTGCCTAGAGAGTACTGGACAGGGGAGCCTGGTAGGCTGCAGTCCATGGGGTCGCTAAGAGTCAGACACGACTGAGTGACTTCACTTTCACTTTTCACTTTCCTGCATTGGAAAAGGAAATGACAGCCCACTCAGTGTTCTTGCCTGGAGAATCCCAGGGACAGGGGAGCCTCGTGGGCTACTGTCTATGGGGTTGCACAGAGTCGGACACGACTGAAGTGACTTAGCAGCAGCAGCAGCATTGTGTCCTCTCCCTTCTGAGGTTCTATGAAGACTGTCATAGTGGAGTTCTGTGGGTTCTGTACATTTAGACTTGTCAACATACGATTCCAGTGCACGTTTTGTGGACACAGCTGTTAGCAAACCTGGAGATTTCAGTAAGATCCAGTCATAGCCTTCTCACCACTCCAGACTCAAGACCCTTGACTTGAACCAAACAATTTCTCTAGGCTGATCTAACCTATTTTGGTAATTCTAAATAAAGATCATTTAGAATTACAGTGGATATTTGGGGGGCACTTTTGATAGGAAACATACTCATTTAGAAAACAATTTGAGTAATAAAGGAGATATACATATGTATTTTTAAAACCGTATATTTTATTAGAATATTTCAAAATTTTAGATTCCAGAATTACTTCCTTAAGATTGTTTACCAAGTCCCATGAAGATGCAAAACATCTGAAACTATATTACTTTAGCATACTCCAAGTGACAACTTGAGTCTAGTTGCTTTAACCTCATTATTTTCCTCTTCTGCAGTATTCCATTACCCTCTGCCTTCTTTGTTTCTTAATAGAAAGAAGTGATAAGCTTAATTTCTCTTTCAGTTAGAAAGCCTAAAGTTCACTTGCTTCTTCACATTAAAGTTTTTGAAGAAGACACACTTTAATTTTAAACTCTAGTCTCATTATGAACCAAAAGACATTGTCTAAAATTTTTCAAACTTAAGCAAGGATGATTCAGAAGACTTTAGAATAATAGTAGAAAATCTAGAGGTCATCTATCTATATTATTTCTTATGTTATGGAAGGAAAGTTATGGAAAGATAAAGCAATGTAGAAAGACCCTAAAGAAAGAGCTAATTTCATGAAAAACCAGAAATGTTTAGCAAAGCCATGCTCTTTAACAAGCTGTTTGGGAGATTATTTATAAAGCCTTTCCTGCCAAAATGGATTTTTCTGATCCTGAGAGGAGAGAAAATGATGAATGCATGGAGTTTTCAGCAATAGGTAAAACATTATACATTACACAGCAAGAGATCCTAAAGGAAGTTCAGTGTTTCCTCACTTTTATGAATGATCTTAGCTATAAATAGAAGCTTTGAAATGAAAGTAAGAAATGAATGGAAAGTAGTCCCATTGCTGAATCACCAACTCATTATTGTACATTTTGAATATGACCTAGAACAAAATGTTAAGACCCAGAGTAAACTGATAGTCTCAAAGTTGAGCTTCCCTGATAGCTCAATTGGTTTAAAAAAAAAAAAAAATGGCAGATGTATGGCAAAACCAATACAGTACTGTAAAGTAAAATGAAGTAAAAAAAAAAAAAATCTGCCTGCAATGTGTTGGGAAGATCCCCTGGAGAAGGGATAGGCTACTCACTCCAGTATTCTGGCCTGGAGAATTCCATGGACTGTAAGTCCATGGGGTCACAAAGAGTTGGACACTACTGAGTGGCTTTCACTTTCACTTTTTCACAGTTGAAGACTATTCTGGAGACACCTGATAGTAAAAAGATCCCTGTAGATACTTTAAGCAGAAGGGATACTATAGAAACAAATGTTGTGTACTAGCTAAGAAAACTGAAGGAAGTAAAATTGATGTTGAAAGACAATTCTCTGAGGAATAAGTACCCAATTTCTCACTTGATAGTCACAAGGACTTTTAACAAACAGAATAAATATTTTTCAAAAATGTTTTAAAAATATACCTGTAAGTCCGTTCCTTATCCTACAATCTTTTACTTTCATTTATATGCTGTATTCACTAATTGTCAAACGTTCCTCTAAGATAATAAGCATTATTCTAGCATCCAAATGTAAAAAATGCTCTTCCCTTTTTTGTGACTCAGCCCTCACTAATTAGGGAAGAATCTACTGTCTTTATTGGCTGAAACCCTAGTAGAGAAAGAAGCCATCATAATGGTTCTTATAATTCTTCTATGTTGTCATGTTCAGTAGCTAAATCGTGTCTCTTTGTGACCATATGGACTGTAGCACAGCAGGCTTTCCCATCCTTCATTATCTCCCAAAGTTTGCTAGCACTTCTGTCCATTGAGTTAGTGATGCCATCCAACCATATCATCCTTTGTTCTCCTCTCCTCCTGCCTTCAATCTTTCCCAGTATCAGTTTCTTTTCCAATGAGTCAGCTCTTCACATCAGGTGGTCAAAGTATTGGAGCTTTGGCATCAATCCTTCCAATGAACATTCACGGCTGATTTCCTTTAGGATGTACTGATTTGATCTTGCTGCCTAATTAACTCTCAAGAGTCTTCTCTAGCACCACAGTTCTCCTATGCTTTTATTCAAAAGCAAACAATAGAGAGTATAGAGACATATGCAAGACTTCAGGGTCATAATGTGAATTTTTTGAGACTGCTGTTATTGTCAGAAATCTGCCATAGCCCACTCCTACCAATGAAGAGTTCAAAGAAAACTTCTTAATTAAGCCATAACTCTAAAATATACTTTATTTCAAAGTCATTTTTTTCACTGATAATTTTTATATTAGGAACTTTCAACACAGAACTGGAAAAAAAAAAAAAAAAAAAGAATAATATGTGCCTGTGTAACAGGAGATGTTTTTCTGATTTTATTTTTATTGAAACATAATTGATTTATAATGTGTTAATGTCTGCCGTACAGCAAAGTGATTGTTATACATATGTATACATTCTTATTTTATGTTCTTTTCCATTATAGTTTATCCCAGGATATTGAATATAGTTTCATGTGTTATACAGTAGGACCTTGTTGTTTATCCAGTTTGTGTATAATAGTTTGCATCTGCTAATCCCAAACTCCTAATCTATCCCTCCCCCAGCACATCTCCACCTTGACAACCACACATCTGTTTTCTATGTCTGTGCATCTGTTTCTGCCTCATATATAAGTTCATTTGTGTCCTACTTTAGATTTTACATATAAGTGATATTATATAGTATTTATCTTTCTGACTTAATTCACTTAGTATGATAACTTGTAGGTCCGTTTATATTACTGCAAATGGCACTATATCATTCTTTTTTATGGCCGAGTATTATTTTATTGTGAGCTTTCCAGTTGGCACTAGTGGTAAACATTGCCTGCCAGTGCAGGAGGCATTTGAGATACAGGGTTCAGTTCCTGGGTCAGGAAGATCCTCCAGAGGAAGGCATGGCAACACACTCCAGTATTCTTGCATGGAAAATCCCATGGACAGTGGAGCTTGGTGGGCTACAGTCCATAGGGTCACAAAGAGTTGTACACGATTGAAGTGACTTAGCACACACAGTATTCTGCTGTGTGTATGTGCCATGTCTTCTTTATCCATTCATCTGTCAATGAACATTTAGGTTGTTTCCATGTCTTGGCTATTGTGAATAGTGCAGCTATGGACTTCTTGTTTGGATGAGTTCTTCCTAAACTTCTTTAAGAGTCTGCATCTAAAATTCTAAAATAGTTTAACTATGATTGAATTGGTTATATCACTTACTTTCTTCAGTATTTTTGCAGCTTAATTTCACAATTTTTTTGTAGCTTAATATACTCTGAGAAGTCACCACACAATATGCGACAGAAAGTACTTAGAATTCTCAGATACAATATTGTCATAAATATTTTTGAGAGTCTAAATTTATATATAAGTTATAATCATATAAGCAATGAAGGAATAAAAAGTATTGAGTGAGCTTGTGTATTTGCCAGTAAGAAAGTGACATTGCTCAAACTTGGGCCATAGATGACGTCACTGATAGGAAACACAAATAAAGTCCCTAATATTCTGTTCCCAGAGAAATACCTGCTACTGCATTGGAAAATTGGTGTCTCTAAGAACAGTGCAGACTGCAGAGTATAAATATATTTTTTAATTCTTAATGCATAGGCAGTCTCAGAAGATAAGAGAAATGGTGACAGAATGATAGCTTTGATTTGTTAAATCAGTTTCATTACTAATATCATCAGATTTGACACATGGTTCTTACTGGTGGATGGTTATGTAAACTTGGGGTAAGGTACAAACTTTACTGTGTGCCAAGTTTTGTGCCCACTCCACATATATCATCTCAGTTACCCAGTTCACAACTTCTACTTTACAGGCAGGAAGAAGAGGCATATATATATATATATATATATATATATATATATATAATGAAATATATGTAATAAATATAAATGTTTTAAGTAAGTCTTAAATCTCAAAAGGAAATTGAGGGTATTATGTGTACCTAGATATATGTCAACTTTTTAAAGCATATGCACTGAAAATGATATTAAATAGTTAAACATTCCTTAGAAAATTTCAGTAACGAAAGGAATTAGTAAACAGCCACTCTCAGAGAGCAGAAGGTACAGTTTAGGTACAATGATGTAAAGATATAGTTTGGACAGTTAATAATTTTTATAACTGGAACTTTTTGATGAAGTGCCATATTGACTTTTGCTAGCAATGTGTGTTTAAGAGTGGAAGAAAGGAGAGAGATAAAGAAAAAAGAAAGTATATTACTTTAAACCAAGGAAAACCAATAAATATACACAACTGTAAACAGCATTCAGAAGACAGGTACACAGTACTGAACATGATTTAGATATTTGGCTCCTGGCTGGAAAATAAGCCTTAGCACTGAATTCACAGACTCCTTTAAATTCTTCTGGGTTTTAGCATTGCAGGAAGCTGTTCCATCATTTGCTTGTATGCCCAGAAAGCCAACTGGCTGGTTTGCAAATTTATGCAACTTTAATACCTGGTAAATTGGGTGAGTACAGGTATGATGGAGAGGAAAGAAGATTTAATTTACTCAGAAGTATAATTCATGCTTAATAAAATGTAACAAGCATCAGTAACTAGAGGCTAAATAAAGCCAGAGGCAGAATAGAATTATGTTTTTCCATTTTAAATGTGCTTAATTAGCACAGTCCCTCCTCTTAGGGATGGAAAACCTCGAGCCCATGAAAACCATTGCTTCTAAATGACAATGGAGCAGCTAATTAATACAAGTGGAAGAGACATCCCCTCCTTCATATGTTAAGAATTGGATGGCCAGTTGTTTATGTTCAACTAGAGAAGATAAAGAAAATAAAAGGAGCATTTCTCTAATTCAGTGTTTTCCTAAGAATTTTTTTTAATTTATTTTTTAATTGAAGGATAATTGCTTTACAGAGTTTTGTTGTTTTCTGTCAAACCTCAATGTGAATCAGCCATAGGTATACATATTTCCCTCCCTTTTGAAACTCCCTCTCATGTCCCTCCCCATTCCACCCCTCTAGGTTGATACAGAGCCTGTGTTTGACTTTCCTGAGCCATACAGCAAATTCCCATTGTCTATCTATTTTACATATGGTAATGTAAGTTTGTGGAGAAGGCAATGGCACCCCACTCCAGTACTCTAGCCTGGAAAATCCCATGGACGGAGGAGCCTGGTGGGCTGCAATACATGGAGTCGCTAAGGGTCGGACACGACTGAGCGACTTCACTTTTACTTTTCACTTTCATGCATTGGAGAAGGAAATGGCAACCCACTCCAGTGTTCTTGCCTGGAGAATCCCAGGGACGGGGGAGCCTGGTGNGAATCAAGGCAAATTGGAAGTGGTCAAACATGAGATGGCAAGAGTGAATGTTGACATTCTAGGAATCAGCGAACTAAAATGGACTGGAATGGGTGAATTTAACTCAGATGACCATTATATCTACTACTGCGGGCAGGAATCCCACAGGAGAAATGGAGTAGCCATCATAGTCAACAAAGGAGTCCGAAGTGCAGTACTTGGATGCAATCTCAAAAATGACAGAATGATCTCTGTTCGTTTCCAAGGAAAGCCATTCAGTATCACAGTTATCCAACTCAATGCCCCAACCTGTAACACTAGAGAAGCTGAAGTTGCACGGTTCTATGAAGACCTACAAGACCTCTTAGAACTAACACCCAAAAAAGATGTCCTTTTCATTATAGGGGACTGGAATGCAAAAGTAGGAAGTTAAGAAACACCTGGAGTAACAGGCAAATTTGGCCTTGGAATGTGGAATGAGGCACGGCAAAGACTAACAGAGTTTTGCCAGGAAAATGCACTGGTCATAGCAAACACCCTCTTCCCACAACACAAGAGAAGACTCTACACATGGACATCACCAGATGGTCAACACCGAAATCAGATTGATTATGGTCTTTGCAGCCAAAGATGGAGAAGCTCTATACAGTCAACAAAAACAAGACCAGGAGCTGACTGTGGCTCAGATCATGAACTCTTTATTACCAAATTCAGACTCAAATTGAAGAAAGAAGGGAAAATTGCTAGACCATTCAGGTATGACCTAAATCAAATCCCTTATGATTATAAAGTGGAAGGGAGAAATTGATTAAGGGCCTAGATCTGATAGATAGAGTGCCTGATGAACTATGGAATGAGGTTCGTGACATTGTACAGGAGACAGGGATCAAGACCATCCCCGTGGAAAAGAAATGCAAAAAAGCAAAACGGCTGTCTG
>SJYX01011646.1:76689-87652 GCA_006410675.1 Oreotragus oreotragus
TTCCTGCTTTCTGGAGAGTTTTTTATCATAAATGGATGTTGAATTTTATCAAAGGCCTTCTCTGCATCTATTGAGATAATCATATGGCATTTATTTTTCAATTTGTTAATGTGGTGAATTACATTTTTTGATTTGCGGATATTGAAGAATCCTTGCATCCCTGGGATAAAGCCCACTTAAGACCAGACATCTTGACAATATTCAGGCTTTCTATCCACAAATATAGAATATCTTTTTATAATTACTTCTTTGATTTTATTCATTAGAGTTTTGTAATTTTCCTCATGTTGATTTTGTATATATATATGGTTTTATTTATGTTCAACTATTTCAATTTGGGAGGTGGTAGTATAAATAATACTATGTTTTTAATTCCAAATTCCATTTGCTCATTGCTAGCATGTAGGAATGCAGCTGACTTTGATGTAATAACCTTTGTATTTTGCAGTCTTCCTGTAATCACTGATTAGTTCCAGGAGTTTTATTTATGAAGATTTTCTACATAGATAATCAAATCCCCTGTCAGCAAGTCAGTTTTATGTCTTTCTTCCCAGTCTATATACTTTTAATTTTATCCCATTTATTTGCTCTACTAATACTTCCACTAAGATATTGGAAAAAGTGTATTGAGAAAGGACATCCTTACCTTGTTTCTTGAGTTTACTGAGAAAACCTCAGATTTCTCAACATTAACTCAAATGTTAGGTGTGTATGTTTTTTAAGTGGATATTCTTCGTCAAGTTGAGGGTGTTCTTGTCTATTCCTAGTTTATTGAGTTTTTATCATGCATGAATGCTGGATTTTTGTCACGCTTTTTTCTACATCTGATAATCTAATCGTGTGATTTTTCTCCTTTTGGCCTGGTTATAAGATGGATTACAATAATTTTCAAATTCTGAACCTGCTTTGCATACCTGGGATAAATATCATATCACAGTTTATACTTATTTTGCGTTTTTTTTTTTTTTGGCTTCAACTTGATATTTTGTTGAGGATTTTTGTGTCCATGTTCATGAAATATATTGTTTTGTAGTTTTACTTTATTGACATCTTTTTCTACTTTTGGCATTCGAGTAATGCTGGCCTCACAGAATGAGTTAGGAAGTAACTGCTTTGCTTCTATATCTGAAAGAGATTGCAGAGAATTAATAAAAGTACTTGTCAAATGTTTGGTAGAATTTATTGGTGGATTCAACTGCATCAGGTGTTTTATGTTTTAAAAGGTCATTAATTATTGATTCAATTTTTTTGGTACATATATGCCTATTAAGATTACCTATTATTTTCCTCTGTGAATTCTGGAAGCATATGTCTTTAAATAAATGGACCATTTTATCTAGGTTATCCCGTTTGTAGTCATAGGTTTATTTATAGCATCCCTTTATTAGCCTTTAAATTTCCACAAGATCTATAGTAATGTTCTGTTTTATTTATGATATTAGTAAGTCTTTTTTCCTAGTAGTGAGCTTAGCTGAGGTTTATTGATTTCTATTGATCTTTTCAAAGAGCAGGTGTTTGATTTCAGTGATTTTTTGTTGTTGTTTTCTCTATTGTTTCCAATTTCATTGATTTCTTCTCTAATTCTTCTTTCCTTCTACTTATATTGCATATAACTTGCTTTGTTTCTAGTTTTTTGGATTAAAGCTTAGGTTATTTTAGATCTTTTCTAGCATATGCAGTCAGTGCTATACATGGCTCTAAGCACTGCCTTTATTTACTGAATCCCACAAATTTTGATGGACCACATTTTCATTTTCAGTTACTTCAAAATATTTCCTTTCCTTTGACATTTCTTCTTTGGCTTCTGTGTTACTTAGAATTATATTGCTTAATTTTTATGTATTTTGGGATTCCAGTTTTCTTTGTTATTGATTTTTGGATTAGTTCCATGTTGGTCTGAAAGGATGTATTGTGTGATTTCTTTGTTCTGTGGCCCAGAATGTGATCTATTTGGTGAATAATTGTATGTGAGCTTGAAAAGAATGTGTATTCTTCTGTTGAATGAAGTAGCTTATAGATAATAATTGTATGCAGTCGAATGATGGTATTATTGAGTTCAGTATGTATTGATTTTCTGCCTGCTGAAAAAATCTATTTTTGGGAGAGAGGTGTTGAAGTATATAACTAATAGTAGACTCACCTATTTGTCCATAAAGTTCTATCAGTTTTTGCCTCATGTTGTTAAACGGTCTTTTAGATGTGTGCTCATTAAGGATTGTTATGTCTTGTGGAAGCAATGTCCCCCTTTTCATTTTGTTACATTTTTCATTATTCCTGATTAATTTTCCTTGTTTTGAAGTCTACTTTCTGAAATTAGTACAGCTAGTCCTACTTTCATTTAGGTTAATTTGGTATATTATTCTCTCTTTGCTTATTCTTAATTCACATGTATTTTATATTTAAAGTAGGTTTCTTGTAGTTTACTCATATTTTTTTGATCCACTCTGACAGTCTTTGTCTATTAGTTGGTATATTCAGATCATTGATACTCAAAGGGCTTATTGATAGAGATGGATTAATATCTACCATGTTCATCACTATATTCTTCTTGTTGCCATTGTTCCTTGTTCCTATTTTTGTCTTCAACTTTTTTCTCCTTTTGTGGTTTTAATTGAGAATTTTGTAATTCCGTTTTATCTTTTTCTTAGCATATCAGTTATGAAATTTAGTGGTTACCCTCAAATTTGCAGAATATATTAACAACAAATCCAAGTTCACTTTCAAATTACAGTTTACTACTTGAAGGGTATTTTGAGAACCTTATACCAACCAAATAAGTCTCATTCCTCTCTCTCATCCCTTTGGTTACTGCTATCATTCTTTCACTTTTATAAACATACATAAGCATGTAAATTATATATATAAATATACATAATAAAGTACATGTTGCTATTATTTTGACAATCTGATGTTAGATCAACTAAGAATAATACATTTATTACTTTCACTTCATCTTGAGTGCTCTTCACTTCTTTATATAGGTCCAAGTTTCTGAGATATATTTTTAACATGCTTTATAGGTATACCTCATGCGAAGAGTTGACTCATTGGAAAAGACTCTGATGCTGGGAGGGATTGGGGAGCAGGAGGAGAAGGGGATGACAGAGGCTAAGATGGCTGGATGGCATCACTGACTTGATGGACGTGAGTCTGAGTGAACTCCGGGAGTTGGTGGTGGACAGGGAGGCCTGGCGTGCTGGGATTCATGGGGTCACAAAGAGTCGGACATGACTGGGCGACTGAACTGAACTGAACTGATAGGTATACAAGATAGTGATTCCCAATTTTAAAGGTCATACTACATTCATAGTTATTACAAATTATTGGCTATATTTCCTGTGCTGTATAATGTATCCTTGTAGCTTATTTTATACCTAACAGTGCAGTCTATGGGGTCGCACAGAGTTGGACGCAACTGAGTGACTTCACTTTCACTTTTCCTTTCATGCATTGGAGAAGGAAATGGCAACCCACTCCAGTGGTCTTGCCTGGAGAATCCCAGAGACGGGGGAGCCTGGTGGGCTGCTGTCTGTGGGGCTGCAAAGAGTTGGACATGACTGAAGTGACTTAGCAGCAGCAGCAGTAGCAGCACATTCTCTTTAAAGAGTTGCTTTCCACATGTCTTGCATGACAGGTCTACTGGCAACAAATCCAAATTTTGTTGGAAAAGTCTTTTTCTCCCTTTACATTTGAAGGATAAATTCATAGGATACAGCATTTTAGGTTAGTGGTCTTTTTCTGACCATTTAAAGTGGTTCACTTTATTATTTCTTGCATGGTTTCTGAAGAGAAGTTGGATGCAATTCTCATCTTCATTCCTCCATATGGTTATAGGGTATAGAGGAGCTTTTTTATCCTCTGGCTGTTTTCAAGATTTTTTTCTTTATCTTTGATTGTCTATACTTAGAAAATGATATGCTGCTGCTGCTAAGTCACGTCAGTCATGTCTGACTCTGTGCGACAGCAGCCCTCCAGGCTCTTCTGTCCCTGGGATTCTCCAGGCAAGAATACTAGAATGGGTTGCCATTTTCTTCTTCAATGCATGCATGCATGCTAAGTTGCTTCAGTAGTGTCTGACTCTGTGCAGCCCTATGGACAGCAGCCCACCAGGGTTCTCTGTCCACAGGATTCTCCAGGCAAGAATACTGTGGTGGGTTGCCATTTCCTTCTCCAGAAAATGATATATTGAGGTATAATTTCTTGGGCATTTATGTTGCTTGGTTTTCTGTAACCCTTCTTCACCTGTCATTATGTGTCTGACATTAAATTGGGGAAATTCTCAATCATTATTGTTTCAAATATTTCTTTTGTTATTTTCTTTTTCTACTCCTGATATTCCCATTATACATATGCTATAAGTTTTAACTCCAGGAGATAATGAAGGACAGCAAAGCCTGGCATGCTGTAGTCCATGGGATCACAAAGAGTTGGACATTACCTGGAGACTAAACAGCAACAACAATAACTTTTATAGTTGTTTTTTTGTCTCTTAGTCATTAGAAATTCTATTCTTGTTTTGTTTTGTTTTTCCCCATTCACTGTTCTCTTCACTTCTCATTATTAGCGGTTTCTACTGATGTATCTTCAAACTCAGAGATTCTCTCCTCAACTGTATCCAAAGTGTACTCAAACTCATCAAAGTCATTCTTCATTATGAAAGTATTTTTTTATCTGTAGCATTTCTTTTTGCTTCTTTCTTAGTATTTTCATTATTTACTTGTATTGCCCTTGTGTTCTTGCATACTGATGAGCATGTTAGAGTATATTAATCATACTTGTTTTAAATTTGTTGTTGTGTTGTTGTATAGTCGCCAAGTCATGTGTGACTCTTTTTGTGACCCCATAGACTATAACCTACCAGGTTCCTCTGTCCATGGGATTTCCCAGACAAGATACTGGAGTGAGTTGTCATTTTCTCCTCCTCATCTTCACAACCTAGGAATTGAACTTACGTCTCCTGTGTTGGCAGGTGTATTCTTTACTTCTGAACCTCTAGGGAAGCCCTTGTTTTAAATTCCTGGTATGATAATCCCAACTTTCCTGCCATGTCTGGTTCTTATGCTTTTTCTGTCTCTTCAAATTTTGTTTATTATCTTTTGAAATACTTTGCAGCGTATTCTTGATAGCTGGCCATGATGTACCAAGTAAAAGGGACTGCTGCAAATAGATCTGTTTTATTGAGGTAGTGAGGTGTAGGGGGAAGGGAATCCTCTATGGTCCTGTGTGATTAGGTTTCAGTTTTTGTTGAGTCTGATCTGTGGTCTGTAAGGAACACTTGTGAAGTTCAATGTTTTCCACCCTCCTTAATAAGTGGGATGAGATGGCTAGAGTGGGCTGAAGAAGTTGAAACTTACCCTTCCCAAGGTCAGTTAGGCTGTGATGATTTCCCAGCACATTGGACTGTGGCTTGTTTATCCCGAGGGCAGACTTTGTTAAGGAGAACATTGTGCTCTTGTATATTTCAAAGTGATTCCATTTACCCTTCCTCTATCACAAGTCAGAGGGGATTTTTTTCTGTGATATTTGCGTGGGAATTTGGTTGAGTTCCTGGAAGTAAATCTTGTAATACAGCAGGGATTTCCCTATGACTGGCCTGTATTTTAATTTTTATTTATTTATTTTCAATTTTATTTAAACATTTATTTTTGACTATGCTGAGTCTTCATTGCTGTGTGGGCTTTCTCTGTGTGGGCAAATGGGGGCTAGTCTCTAGTTGTGGTGTGTGGACTTCTCATTGCAGTGGTTTCTCTTGTAGAACACAGGCTCTAGGACCATGGGCTTCAGTAGTTGTGGCTCCCAGGCTCTAGAGCACAGGTTCAGTAGCTGTGGTGTACTCTTAGTTGTCCTGTGGCATGTGGGATTTTCCCAATCAAGGATTGAACCCATGTTTCCTGCATTGGCAGGCAAATTCTATAACACCAAGCTGCCAAGTAAGTACTCCTGCCCAGACTTTTAGATTTCAGAGTTGCTGCACTGAGCTCCTGGCAATTTGTCAATCACAATTTGGGTTTCCTACCTTGGCTCTGGTTCAGAGGCCACTTCCTCCCCTACATGTCTTCTCTGATGAGTTTTTATTCCCTATATTTGTTTGTCTGTCTGTCTCTCCAATCATGAGGGCAGTGGTTTGCCCCTGTCTTCTTCCCTGTCTTATGGTTTCTTTCAGTTCAGTCACTCAACCATGTCCGACTCTTTGAGACCCCATGAACTTCAGCATGCCAGACCTCCCTGTCTATCACCAACTCCTGGAGCCTAGCCAAACTCATGTCCATTGAGTCAGTGATGCCATCCAACCATCTCAACTTCTGTCGTCCCCTTCTCTTCCTGCCCTCAATGTTTCCCAGGATCAGGGTCTTTTTAAATGAGTCAGCTCTTTGCATCAGGTGGCCAAAATATTGGAGTTTCAGCTTCAGCATCAATCCTTCCAATGAACACCCAGGACTGATCTCCTATAAGAGTTGATTATTTTCTTTTTTGAGTTTGTTCATATTTTCATTTGTTAGGATGGAGTAGCAACTTCCAAGCTCTTTACATGCAAAACTAGAACAATCCTGACGTATGCTTTCATATTCAGAAAACAGTGAGGTGATATGGAGGCCTTTTGCAACTTCACCAGCTCTTGTCTCAGTTTGCAGGGTCCCATGGTACAGTCATAATTCGACAAAAGCTTCATATTCCTCATATGCTGCATGCTTTTTTTTAGCTAATATGTATAAGGTAAAAAACTAAAAATATAACCTACTTTTTCTTGATATTGCTGTTCTGTCCCTAAGTCATGTCTGACTCTTTGTGACCCCATGGGCTGGAGTACGCCAGGCTTCCTTGTCCTTTACCATCTCCTGGGGTTTGCTCAAATTCATGCCTATTGAGTAGGTGATCCTATCCAACCATCTAACCCTCTGTTATCCACTTCTCCTGTTCTCAATCTTTCCCATCATCAGAGTCTCTTCCAATGAGTTGGTTCTTTGCATTACGTGGCCAAAGTATAGGAACTTCAGCTTTAGCATCTATCCTTCTGATGAATATTCAAGGTTGATTTCCTTTAGGATTGACTGGTTTGATCTCCTTGCAGTCCAAGGGACTCTCAAGAGTCTTCTCCAACACCATAGTTCAAAAGCATCAATTCTTTGGTGCTCAGCCTTCTTTATAGTCCATCTCTCACATCCATACATGGCTACTGGAAAAACCATGGCTTTGACTATGTGGACCTTTGTTGGTACAGTGATGTCTTCACTTTTTAACACACTGTCTAGATTTGTCATAGCTTTCCTTCCAAGGAAGAGGCGTTTTTTAATTTCATGACTGTAGTCACCATCCTTAGTACTTTTACATGACACTTAAATATCAAATATTTAAGTAAAAGATCCTTTGTAGGTAAGGCTCTTAGGAAGCCTTTTAAGGGTTCAAAGCAACAGCAACAAAGAAATAACAAGTTAATATATAAAGTATTTTGTCTTTATTTTTAAAATACTATGGATAAGATTTGACCACTACAAAATCTATAATCACTATGACATCTATCAAGACTTCCTCTTGATAACTGAAGTCATGGTGTTTTGTTTGTTGTTCACACCATCAAAACATACAGTGGTTTCTCTTTTGTGTTCGTCTCATCTCTTAATATATGGCAGATGTTACATATCTGTGCCTCTGGTCTTATTAGAAGAATGGCCAACAACAACAAAA
This sequence comes from Oreotragus oreotragus, assembly GCA_006410675.1. Lineage (NCBI taxonomy): Eukaryota > Metazoa > Chordata > Mammalia > Artiodactyla > Bovidae > Oreotragus > Oreotragus oreotragus. The sequence continues at coordinate 84,373 of SJYX01011646.1, forward strand.
AAATGGGTCTTGTATGCATAATATTTATATGCGCTTAAAAACAAATACCATGAGCTTTTCTGTTCATTTTCATGTCATGAGTATTATTGATCTGAATATCAAAAAGATTCAATTGTAAGTTTTAATTTTGGGAAAAAAAACCCTTTTTATTTATACAATTATTACTCTGGTTTAGCTTTTAAATTGGAAGATATAAGACACATTTGATCAAATTTATGACAGCTTATTTAGTATAATATGCTAGCCTCTATTAAAGTAATTTGAATAATTTATTTTAAGCAATGCCATTGTACTATGCAAATGAACTTTCATAGTTCATGGAAAAAGCGTGAGATAAGTTGAAAAGGGAGAACTATGCCAGATGTTCTGTTGCCTGTATTGCCAGAATCTCAGGACTTGATAATGAGCATATAAAGTCATAGAGGATTGTAAAGGATTAGGAAATATCATTAAAAGTTATGATGTTAAAAAGAGAACAAAAGTAAGATTCATGCCAACATTATCGTTGTTTTATTTATAAGGATTCTTGTTTTTAGAGCAGTTTTAGGTTTACAGCAAATTGTGAAGGTACAGAGATGTTCTATATTCCTGTCTTCCACACATATATTAATCGCTGTGTATGTGCATGCTAAATCACTTCAGTTGTGTCTGGGTCTTTGTGATCTTATGGACTGTAACCTGCCAGGCTCCTCTGCCCATGGGATTCCACAGGCAAGAATACTGGAGTGGGTTGCCATCTCCTCCCCCAGGGCATCTTCCCAACCCAGGGATCAAACCTGTATTAGTCCCTTACATCCCTGTTATCAGCATCACTCGCCAAATGGTACTTTTTTTTTTTTTTTTTACCGAGGAAAGATTTTCATTGCCACAATCATCCAGAGTCAATGGTTTACATTATGTTTCACTCCTGGTTGTGGACATTCTCTGTATAACAGATATAATTCGTTACAGTTTCTTACAGAATATTTTCACTGCCCCCCAAACTTTTGTGCTCTCCTACCCCACTATTGAAAACCACCAATCTTTTTATTGTCTGCATAGTTTTGCCTTTTCCAGAATGTCATATAAGTGAAGTCGCTCAGTCGTGTCCGACTCTTTGTGAACCCATGGACTGTAGCCTACTAGGCTCTTCTGTCCATGGGATTTTCCAGGCAATAGTCCTGGAGTGGATTGCCATTTCCTTCTCCAGGGGATCTTCCCAACCCAGGGATCGAACCCGGGTCTCCTGCATTGTAGACAGACACTTTACCATCTGAGTCACCAGGGAAGTCCATATAGTTGGTATCATACAGTAAGTAACATTTCTAGATTGCCTGATTTCACTTAGTTATATACATTTAAGTTTACCCTATGTCTTTTCATGGCCTGATAGCTCATCATTTCTTATCCCTAAAATAATACTCAATTGTCTGGATATACCACAGTTTGTTAATTTACCAACTGAGGGAACATCTTGTTTCTAAATTTTTCCTATTAGGAATAGAGCTGCTATAAATATTCATGTATAGACTATTACACAGATATATGTTTCAACTCCTCTGGCTAAATACCAAAGAGCTTGGTTGCTAAATAATATGATAAGCATGTATTTGTGGTGGTTAGGTCACTAAGTCATGTCTCCCTGTGACCCCATGTACCATAGGCTGCCAGCCTCCTCTGTCCATGGGATTTTCCAGGCAAGGATACTGGAGTTGTTTAACAATTTTTTTTTAATACATTGTTGTCTGATATTTACTCCCCAGTTAAATTCAAATACTTTACATCAAGACAGGTTATCAGAGGAGTGGTGACTAATTCATATAATCAAGGATATAGACTCTTACTCTTGTATTTTTGACCTCTATGAGCTATTAATGACCATCCTCTGTAAGAAATTCTCTAGTAGTTTCTAGATTGTTTTCAGTCCCAAAGTGATCCCCCTCCCAGCCATATTAAACTGTCATCTCGATCTTGTCATGTCCATGGGTAACGTGTGTGCATGTAAACTTTGAGAAGTCTCATCCCACTGTAGGTTAGGCACATGGAGCAGTGGCAGTGCAGAAGGAGAGGAGCTTCTTTATGGTTGGACGTGAGCCTCACTGCTGTGATATGGGAGATGGAGGACTGCACAATAGGGCTGGTGCAGAGGAGTCTGAGGGACACCATCAGCTTTCCCACAGCCTTACCTGTAGAAGGAAAGCACCTGGTTTTCCTGTACCTGAGAATCAGAGCTGTGTATCAGCTCAAAAAAGCCAATGCATCTTGACTGAAAGCAGTCTTTTAATTTTGAGAGAAGACCACCTGTGTTACCCTTAGCTTCGATTGTATGGCCTCTCTCAGGTAGGACAGTGGATACTTCAGCAGATGGTGGTGTGACCAGAAACCCTCCAAGACAAAGTCACTGACTCGCCCAGTCAAATGCCAAGACACTCTACAAGCCACCCCACAGAGCTCAAAACCCCTTGAGGGGAAAGAAATAGCAACCACAAATGTGGATGGGGAAGACACTGATATGACTAAGTTTTCACCCAAGAGAGAGGTTAAACTGAACTTTATGTATAGTCATATTTCATGTAAAACTGATTCTTGTGCACTGGAAAATTGTGTGCACAATATATAGCAAACATGGAAATTGAGACTATAACATGTTTTTGTCAAATAGTTAAGCAATTTTTTATCTAATTTATGCTGATAAACAGTGTCCTGATTCTTAGTGTTTCCAATTTTCCACTTGATAATATACTCACCTTGTAATTTGGGAAGTGCACTGACTTATTCTCCTCAGCTACTACAACAAAATACCATACACAGGTGGTATTAACAACAGAAACTTGTTTTCTCACAACTCTGGAAGCTAGAAGCCTAAAATCAAGGTGCCCTCAGTGTTTGGTGAGACTGTTTTTCCTGGCTTGCAAACAGTAGCCTTCTTGCTCTGTGTCCGTATGTCGCCTTTCCTCTGTGAACACACACACAGTGCCATTGTATCATGAATCAGTAATATCCTTATGACCTCATTTAACCTTAATTACCTCCTTAAAATCCTGTCTCCAGGACATGGAAACAACCTAGATGTCCATCAGCGGATGAATGGATAAGAAAGCTGTGGTATATATACACAATGGAGTATTACTCAGCCATTAAGAAGAATACATTTGAATCAGTTCTAATAAGATGGATGAAACTGGAACCAATTATACAGAGTGAAGTAAGCCAGAAAGAAAAACACCAATACAGTATACTAACACATATATATGGAATTTAGAAAGATGGTAATGAGGACCCTGTATGCAAGACAGCAAAA
>SJYX01011646.1:102887-115276 GCA_006410675.1 Oreotragus oreotragus
GCTTTTCAATACAATTTTCACTCTGCTCTGTAGCTCTCTTTCTCGTTTAATCTAATTTAGATTCCACAGTTAAACTATAATCAACCTTCCTGCCACTCCATTGCCATCTTACTTTACTGGAAAGAAAAAAAGCAAAGCAGCCAGTTCTCACTGTCTACCCTTTTTTGGTTTCTACCACAAAGTGAAGGTGGCTGGAGAAAAGTATAGAAAGAAGCTCAGTGTGTTGCTGAGTCAAGTTCTGTTCTGTTCACCATATCATAGGTCAGTGAATCAGGAGACAAGTTGTTGAGATAAGGAATAATCATCTCATTCAGAAAGCTAGGTGACTGACAGGATGGCAGACTAATGTCCTAGAGAACCACCTTACTCCAGTAAAGGTAAGTTTTATTTTATATTGAGAGGGGAGTAGGAATGGATAGTTGGTGCACATTTTTTCCTGTAGGAATCCTTTGTTCTTGCAGTTGTCACAATGTCCCTATAAACCTCTAAGACAAATGTTATTCTCTGTTTTACAATTTATCATCTCTACACTAAAGTAGAAGCCCTTATACCCTTAAAGGTCAGAGCCTAAGAATAGGCTACCCTGTATATTTCAGGCTATAGGCAACATTCTTTACCAAAAGCAAAAGTAAAAGAAACAGATCTATTGTAGAATCAGATTTGTTCTTCCCTTTTACAAAACCATTGCTTTCTGTTGAGAAAGTTGTATCTCACATTGGCCTTCAGCTTGCCTGAAGACTTTCTGTTATACTCATTTTCCTACTACCATAGAGCTCTAGCACATTTTCACCACTCTTTCCACAACTCCAAAACACTCTTCACACTTCTCATTCTAAATTGCTTCTTGTTTTATAAGAAAAAAATAATAATCAGGAGAAATCTATCTAATTGCATTGTTATAAAGCCTGTGTGTGTGTGTGTGTGTGTGTGTGTGTGTGTAAAATTCTGAAAGAGATGGGAATACCAGACCACCTGACCTGCCTCTTGAGAAACCTATATGCAGGTCAGGAAGCAATAGTTAGAATTGGACATGGAACAACAGACTGGTTCCAAATAGGAAAAGGAGTATGTCAAGGCTGTATATTGTCACCCTGTTTATTTAACTTCTCTGCAGCGTACATCATGAGAAATGCTGGGCCTGTTAACCTCTATCTAAACACTTATCATTTCCCTTGTCTTCTGCTATACTGGATTAAATGCCTCTGTTCTATACAATGAACATTTCACTAGCACTTCAGATTCCAATTTCCAAAGTCCCTAATGATCTCCACATCAAATAAAGATCTGAATTAATACCCCAGCAGCATAAACACAGTGGATCACCTCTTCCTTCTTGAAATATTTTCTTCTGTGAAAGGATGCCATGCTCTTCTTCTTTTACTAATATTGTTTATTCCCTTTGTATCTCCTTTTCCAAACAGATTTTTTACTTTCTAGAATGATCAGGACTCAACCCTTCATTTTGATCTGTTTTCTATCTAAATTTAATCTGAAATTTTACTCAACCAGTCCCTTGGCTTTCAATAGCAGCAGTAATTTTAATGACATAAATTTACATTTTGTACCTATATACCAGATTAACATCCAGTTGATGGGGTTATATTTCTCTTAGATATATAATTATTTAATACTCATGAAAGAATATTTTGCTTCACTTGAATCTGAAAAGTAAAAATTTGAATTTACTCAAGTTCTTGCTCCTGCAAATGAAACATGGAAATATAGTCTTTTGATTTGGGGGAAATAAATAGTTATCTTGAAATTGGGGCTGGTAGGAAAGGTGAATTTGCATTAGCTTCCCTTTACCATAGTCCAGAAAAGTCTCAACTTTGTTTTAATCTAATTACGGGTTGGTTGTATTTCCTAAAAGGGTCTGTTGGTAAGAACTTGTTGCTGAGGCATCAAAAAGCTTGTGCCTCAGGAAGAATATGATCCTTCTGGAGAGAATGGAATGTTTAGCATCCTATATCTTGTGACCATGACTTTTAAGGGAGTTCAGTTCAGTTTCAGTGGTGTCTGACCACTGAGACTCTCTGTGAACCCATGGACTGCAGCACACCAGGCTTCTCTTTGAGGGAGAGCAGAATTTTATTCTCCTATTTTTTGCTTTCCAAGTACAAATATTCATTTTATATGTAACAGTTGATTCTCTATATTCTCAGTAGTTAGGTTTTAAAAAGTCACCAGAAACAAAACACTGAATTAGTGACTGCTAAATCATTAATCTCAGAGGGATTAATGATTATATAACCAGAGTCTCACAGGGTTAGGTCCCTGTGAGACTCTGGTTATAACATATTCATCAACCAGTCAATACATAACATTGTTTTGTGTGTTTCTTATTTACTTAACATATATGTAGATTCCTTACTAAAATCATGGCCAATGACACTTAAGTCATGCCTGAAAGAAACACATAACACACATGTTTCCTCCATAACACCTGTCAGACTTGCTGTGCTTAGTAAAATTAGATAGCAGTTCAGCACCAATAAATAACACAAAAATGTGAATACATCACACTAGACTACAGAAGGATTTTGTTTACAATGTGAGGGCTGAAACAGGAAGGCAGAGCACCAGCTTGTGCTTGGGAACTTGTGGGAACTTGGGAACAAAAAACTATACTTTTTTTGTCACTTTATTCATGAGTATTTCTGCAAATACCAGTGCTTAGAGAATATTGACTTTGATGTTACAAATATTCTTAACTAGGAAAATGCACAAATATAGAAAATGTGAATAATGAGTGTCAATTGAATATATGAATTTATGTAGAAAGATACATGTTTTGTTTTGTTTTCATGGTTGACTAGCAATTTAATTTTGGGTCATTTCTATTATGAGTTGAATTTCTCCAAAATTTGTGTTGAAATCCTGACTTCCAGTATCTAAGCATGTGATCTTATTTGGAAACAGGACCATACAGACATAGTTAAGCTAAGGTCATACTGGAGTAGGGTAGTTCCTAATCCAATATGACTGGTGCCCTAATGGACACAGACACGCGCACATATAGAATGCCATGTGAGGATGAGGCAGAAATTGAGCCAATGTAGCAAAAGCTAAGAAACACCAGAGACTGGTAGCAAACTCTTGGAAACTAGGAGAGAGGCAAGGGACACATTCTCTCTCAGAGCCTTAAGATGAAGGCTTATTTCAGTTCTGGTCTTAAAGACAGTGCTTCTAAGAGTTGCAATTGCAAACTACTTTTGATTTAACATTAATATTCATCAAAGGGCTTCCCTGTTGGCTCACATGGTAAAGAATCTGCCCGCAATGTAAGGGACCTGAGTTGGAGACCTGGGTTTGATCCCTGGGTTGGGAAGATCCCCTGGAGAAGGGAACAGCAACCCACTTCAATATTCTTGCCTGTTCAGAGGAGCCTGGTGGGCTACAGTCCGTGGATTGCAAAGAGTTGGACATGACTTCAGTTCAGTCGCTCAGTCATTTCCTATTCTTCGTGACCCCATGGACTGCATGGGGGTCACGCCAGGCCTCTCTGTCCATCAGCAACTCCCAGATTATTGATTATAGACTTTTTTGATGATGGCCATTCTGACTGGTGTGAAGTGATACCACATTGTAGTTTTGATTTGCATTTTTATAATGCAATACCAGGCTTCCCTGTCCATCACCAACACCAAACTCATTTCCATTGTGTTAGTGATGCCATCCAACCATCTCATCCTGTCACCCTCTTTTCCTCCTGCCTTCAATCTTTCCCAGCATCAGGATCTTTTCAAATGAGTCAGCTATTCGCATGAGGTGGCCAAAGTATTAGAGTTTCAGCTTCAACATCAGTCCTTCCAGTGAACACTGAGGACTGATCTTCTTTAGGATGGACTGGCTGGATCTCCTTACAGTCCAAGGGCCTCTCAAGAGTCTTCTCTTGAGACATGACTTAATGACTAAATAACATGACTTAGTTACTAAATAACAACAGCAGTGTGTTTATGTGAATCTCAGTCTCCCAATTTATCCCTTCCCCTCTTCCCCCAGGTAACCATAAATTTTCTACATCTGTGAGTCTGTCTTTTGTAAATAAGTTTTCATTTGTATCATTTTTTTAAGTTTCCACATGTAATTTTATATTGTATGATATTTGTCTTTCTCTACCTTATTTCACTTAGAATGATAATCTCTATGTCCACCCACTCACTGCAAATGATATTAATTCATGCTTTCTTATGACTACATATCATTCCATTGTATAGATATGGCACATCTTTCTTATCTATTTCTGTGTCAGTGGGCATTTAGGTTGATTTTCTGTCTTGCCTGTTGTAAATAGTGCTACAGTGAACATTGGGATACATGTATGATTTTGTATTATGGTTTTCTTGGAGAGATGCCCAGGAATGGAGTTGGTGGATCATAAGATAACTCCACTTTTAGTTCTTTTATGAAACCTCTCTACTGTTCTCCATAGTGACTATACCAATTTAAATTCCTAGCGATAGTGCTGGAGAGTTCCCTCTTCTCCACACCCTTTCCAATAATTATTGTTTGTAGATTTTTTTGATGATGGCCATTCTGACTGGTGTGAAGTGATACCTCATTGTAGTTTTGATTTCCATTTTTGTAATAATTAGTGATGTTGAGCATCTTTTCATGTACCTTTGGCCATCTATATGTCTTCTTTTGAGAAATGTCTATTTAGATCTTCTGCTCATTTTTTGATTGGGTTGTTTTATTTGACCTAGAGGTGCATGAGCTGTTTGTATATTTTAATCCCTTGTCAGTTGCTGGGTTTGAAAATATTTGCTTCCATTCCGTGGGCTGTCATTTTGTTTTATGGGTTCCTTTGCTTTGCAGAAGCTTTTAATTTTAATTAGGTCCTATTTGTTTATGTTTTATTTTTATGTTAATTATTCTAGGAGGTGGATCAAAAAAGATATTGCTGTGATTAGTGTCAGAGTGTTCTACCTATGATTTCCTCTAAGAGCTTGATAGTGTTTGTTCTTATATTTAGGTCTTTAATCCACTTTGAATTTATTTTTCTGTATGGTGTTAGGGATTGGTCTAATTTCATTTCTATACATGTAGTGGTACAGTTTTCCCAGTAACATTTATGGAAGAGCTGCATTAGAACATGGATTGAATCATTTCCCCTTTCCTATTCAAGAGCAAGATTATTCTAATTAAAACCATAGGTATTAGTATACTGTATTGGTGTTTTTCTTTCTGGCTTACTTCACTGTGTATAATCGGCTCCAGTTCTATCCACCTCATTAGAACTGATTCAGATGTATTCTTTTTAATGGCTGAGTAATACTCCATTGTGTATATGTACCACAGCTTTCTTATCCATTCATCTGCTGATGGACATCTAGGTTGCTTCCATGTCCTGGCTATTATAAACAGTACTGCAATGAACACTGGGGTAGGGGAGGGAGGTGGGAGGGGGGTCCAGGATGGGGAACATGTGTACATCTGTGGTGGATTCATGTTGATGTATGGCAAAACCAATACAATATTGAAAAATAATAATAATTAAAAAAACAAAGGTATTATCTCATTTAAATCACCATATAAAAAATCTAAAACTTGTCAATATATTATGATAGGTGATCTTTGTTTTCACTATGTACTGTTTTACAACATCATTCCATTGTTTTCTTCAAATATTTGTTGTTGTTCAGCCCCTATCGTATCCAACTCTTTGTGACCTCATGGACTGGAGCACGCCAGGTTCCTCTCTCTATCCACCACTGTCTCCCAGAATTTGCTGATATCAATATCCATTGAGTTGCTGATGGCATCTAACCATCTCATCCTTTACTGTCCTCTTCTCTTTTTGCCTCCCATCTTCTCCAGCATCAGGGTTTTTCCATTGAGTAGGCTCTTTATATCAGGTGGTCAAAGCATTGGAGCTTCAGTTTCAGCATCTTCTTCAAGTATGATTTAATGTTTTATCATTTGACATTCCACTACTGCTTGAGAAAATTTCTGATACCTGAGAAGCAGATCAGTATCAGTTACTCTTTTTGATTTTTTGATAGACTTCTTTTTAGAACAGTTTTGGATTTAAATGTTAAAATTCACATATATTCCATCCTGTTTCCCCTATAAACATCTTTTATTAATGATACATATTTTTATAATTAATGACTCAGTATTGATCACTATTTCCAGCTGAAGTCCAGACTGCATTAAAATTTCTGTCCCAGGATATGCCCTGTCATTTACACCTTGTGTCTCTAGTGGTTTCTTACTGTGTGTTAAGGTTCCTCAGTTTTTCCTCATTTTTCATGCCCTTGAGAAAACAAAGATCATGGCATCTGGTCCCATCACTTCATGGGAAATAGATGGGGAAACAGTGGAAACAGTGTCAGACTTTATTTTTGGGGGCTCCAAAATCACTGCAGATGGTGACTGCAGCCATGAAATTAAAAGACACTTACTTCTTGGAAGTAAAGTTATGACCAACCTAGATAGCATATTGAAAAGCAGAGATTACTTTGCTGANCCCTTGGACTGCAAGGAGATCCAACCAGTCCATTATGAAGGAGGTCAACCCTGGGATTTCTTTGGAAGGAATGATGCTAAAGCTGAAACTCTAGTACCTTGGCCACCTCATGCGAAGAGTTGACTCATTGGAGAAGACTCTGATGCTGGGAGGGATTGGAGGCAGGAGGAGAAAGGGACGACCGAGGATAGGATGGCTGAATGGCATCACGGACTCGATGGACATGAGTCTGAGAGAACTCCAGGAGATGGTGATAAACGGGGAGGCCTGGCATGCTGCGATTCATGGGGTCGCAAAGAGTCGGACAAGACTGAGCAACTGAACTGAACTGAACTAAGCATTTGTAGAAGAACTAGTTAGATACATTGTATGCTTTCCTTCTATTAAAATAAGGATAATGTTTTTCTCATGATTAGATGCTATAAGCTTTGGGAAGGAAGTTCAGTTCAGTCGCTCAGTCATGTCAGACTCTTTGCAACCCCATGGACTGCAGCATGCCAGACTTCCCTGTCCATCACCAACTCCTGAAGTATACTCAAACTCATGTCGATTGAGTCGGTGATGCTATCCAACCATTTCATCCTCTGTCATCCCTTTTCCTCCTGCCTTCAATCTTTCTCAGAATCAGGGTCTTTTCAAATGAGTCAGCTCTTTTCCTCAGGTGTCCAGACTATTGGAGTTTCAGCTTCAACATCAGTCTTTCCAATGAATATTCAGGGCTGATTTTCTTTGGGATGGACTGATTGGATCTCCTTGAAGTCCAAGGGACTCTCAAGAGTCTTCTCCAATACAACAGTTCAAAAGCATTAATTATTTGGCACTCAGCTTTCTTTATAGTCCAGCTCTCACATTCATACATGACTACTGGAAAAACCATAGCCTTGACTAGTCTGACTTTTGTTGGCAAAGTAATGTCTATGCTTTTTAATAGGTTGTCTAGGTTAGTCATGATTTTCTTCCAAGGAGTAAGTGTCATTTTATTTCATGGCTGTAGTCACCATCTTCAGTGATTTTGGAGCCCTGCAAAAATAAAATCTGCCACTGTTTCCCCATATATTTGCCATGAAGTGATGGGACCAGATGCCATGATCTTAGTTTTCTGAATATTGAGCTTTAAGCCAACTTGTTCACTCTCCTCTTTCACTTTCATCAAGAAGCTGTTTAGTTCTTTTTCACTTTCTGCCATAAGAGTGGTGTCATCTGTATATCTGAGGTTATTGATATTTCTCCTGGCAATCTTGATTCCAGCTTGTGCTTCAGCCAGCCCAGCATTTTTCATGATGTACTCTGCATGTAAGTTAAATAAGCATGGTGACAATATACAGCCTTGACGTACTTATTTTCCTATGTGGAATCAGTCTGTTGTTCCATATCCAGTTCTAATTGTTGCTTCCTGACCAGCATACAGAGGCTGGTCAGGTGGTCTGGTATGCCCATCTCTTTCAGAATTTCCCACAGTTTATTGTGATCCACACAGAATAAACTGGGAGGGAAGATCATGGGGTAAAATACCATTTTATCTTATATCAAGGATAATCCTATTAACATAATTTACTGATGTTAATGTTGACCTTTATTATCTGGCTAGAGTGTGTTTGCCAGGCTCCTCTACTGTAGAGTTACTTTTTCTATGCCATTCCCATAGTGCAGTCTTTGGAAGAAAGTCAATATGCACAGCCAGATCTTAAGGAGTAGGTATAATTCTACTTTTTGGAGTGGAATATTTGCACACATTATTTGGAATTCTTCCCCATGAGAGACTGAGCTTTTCTCTATTTATATGAATAAATCACATAGTAATATAAGTTCTTCTGGAAAGGTTAAAACTTCATTTCTGTTAAAATGAAAGGCTTTTACAGTTTCTCAGATAGAACATCATGGATCTAGTCTTTTCACAGGAAAAGATAGAAATAAAAATGCTTAAAGAAAAGAGTTTAAGCAATATATTCCAAACACACTATGGGTTAAACCTCAAAGTTTAATCATGCTTTCAACATGTCACACATTTCAAGTTATTTGAAATTTCCAAACAATTTTAGTATGTGCATATTAGAAATTCTTTCTCAATATATTGATATCTAAAAAATTAAACATCACGATGAAGTTCTTATATCTGATTGCTTTTCTTCAACCCGTGATCTTTTGCACTTTAACCTTTCAATGTATAGATTTTGCTTGCCTTATATAAACCAAAACAAAATTAAAATTTAAAGCATTAAAATTTAGTGGACAGATAACACATCAATTTAATGAAAAAATAATGTCTTTGGTTTCTTTTAGAAAATATAACTATGTGAGTAATATGATCATATTTTGCTGAAAGTTGTGANGTAAAGAATCTGCCCACAATGTGGGAGACCTGGGTTTGATCCCTGGGTTGGGAAGATCCCCTGGAGAAGAGAAAGGCTTTTTGCTGTAAGTCTTTCTTTTAATGTTGGGGGGTAGAGTTAACAATATGTGTCTTTAACTTGTCACAGCCTTCCTTAACATATTTCTGACTGCTTCCTCTTGGCTTTTATGCTATTGCTACTTCTGTGCCATAAATGCAAAAGTCAATGCTACTAATTGTGCTTTAAACCAGGGCTTGGTTATAGACCCCAAACCAATTTCAAGCCTGTGAGCTAAAAATGATTTTTTTTACATTATTTTAAAATGGTTGGAAATATAAAAAATAAAAATATTTTGTGACACATGACAGTTGTATTAAATTCAAATCTCCATGTTTATAAATAAAGTTTTATTGGAACACAGCCATGCTCATTCATTTGTCTATGGCTCCTTTCTGGCTGCAGGGGCAGAGTTGAATAATTGCAACAGAGACCATTTGGTCTGTAAAGCTACTGCTATTTACTCTCAGGCTCTTTACAGACAATGCCTGCCAACCTTTCAGAGGATTAAAGAAACAGGAAAGAGAGAATGGCTTTTATGTTTGCATTCAGTTTAACCATTTGAGTTGCTTGGCCCTCAGCTTGCAGTCTTCTTGTACATGGTGTCCCAGATGGTTCTTGCTCTTGGCTCTCTCCAATCCCCCAGAGGCAGACTACTGTTGCTCGATTCTTGGTACTTGCTAGCCTGGTGGGCTGCCGTCTATGGGTCACACAGAGTTGGACACGACTGAAGTGACTTAGCAGAAGCAGCAGCAGCCTGGTGGGGGGGGACAAAGGAGCTTCACTGTTGTCCCAGCCTGGCCTTGGTCTCAGGAAGACCCTGTTCCTGAGTTTCAGGAATGGGCTTTCTCAGTGATCCTGTCTCTCCCTGGTCTACCAGACTAAACCTTTCCCTCATCCTTGGAGGGTCTTGGTGGGAGAGTTCCCTGTCCCTTCTTCAGTGGTAGAGGACTGCTAACAATACCAGTATAAGATCGCAGAGTTACCACTCTTCTGCCTCCTTCTCATTCCACCCTGGGGTGGGTGCATGTATGCGTGCTCAGTTGTGTCCAACTCCTTGAGACCCCATGAACTATAGCCTGCCAGGCTCCTCTGTCCATGGGATTTCCCAGGCAAGAATACTGGACTATACTGGGGGAATACTGCCATTTCCTCCTCCAGGGGATCTTCCCGACCCAGGGATTGAACCCAAATATCCTGCACTGGCAGGAGGATTCTTTATCATTGAGCCACCTGGGAAGCCCCTACCTTGGGGTAGAAGTGTTTTATGTGTCTCCTAGCTGTAATGGGTTTTTACTTTTACTCTTAACTGTGATCCATTCTTTCTCATCAGCTCCTAGTAAAAGTTTGTGAAAAAAGCATGTGAGAGGCTTCCCTGGTGGTCCAATGGTTGAGATTTTGCCTTCCAAAGCAGGAGTTGCCAGTTTGACCCCTGGTCAGGGACCTAAGATCCCACATGCCTCACAGCCAAAAAAACATAAAATAGAAATATTATTGTAACAAATTCAATAAAGACTTGAAAAATGCCCCACATTAAAAAAAAAAATCTTGAAAAAAAGAAGGTCTGGAATTATTTGCCACTCCCAGGGGTTTTATATTGTCATGTTAGCTCATGTTTGGACTTTCCTCAGTCAGCTAAACATTTTAGATAATTCTCTTTCCCCACTTGTATGGCACCTAGTGTCTCTCTCTCCTGCCATGCTGTGTAAGCCTGGCTCATCTTCCCTCTCCACTTGGATGGGTTTCTATACCTTTTACTATTACTGCTGTGCAAAGTTAACTCATGTGAGCTGTAATTCACACTAACCTAATTGAGTAAGAAAGTGTATTCCCAGTTGGGGAGACAGACTTTGAAAGCATTTTTGCAGCCTGGTTAATATTTGGTATTTATTTGCACATCTGAGCAACTATTTGGTTAGGTAGACTGTCTTTATGTTGTTGCTCACATTTCAAATTAAAGTTCTATTTAGAGACTAATTTGAGTGAATCCGTAGTATGGCAGACTGAGCTAACACAGAACCTCTTCCATTACAAACATCAAGATGTGCCGGATAAAAATCTAAGAATTAAAAAACTCTAGTTTGGATTCTAAGTGAGAAAGCGTAATCTCCAGGGACCAGTTCGAAAGGGGAAGTGAAGGCTGGAAAGGCAGTGATATTGAGCTGACATCTTGGAGGATGAGGACAGAGGGAGATGAAGTGGATCAAGTGGTCACAGGCTGAGAAATAGGCCCCATGGCTAGGGACAAAGCAGGCACTGGAAGGAATATGTTCAATTTTCATTATACCCGTACCCTAAACTGTATTACCTAGCTTGGAGTCTGAATATATACCACTGAGTTAGTTCAGAACACTTTCTCTCAAGGAACTTAGATAAAATGAATCTAAGCCTAGGACAGACTAGAGGAAGTAAAATGAAAGCACTCTTAAGAAACATACAGTCACATTGGTTTCTCATAGAAGAAATAATCCCTGCCAAATGGGAGCTCACAAATAAACATTAGAGACAAATGAGGAGGAGAACATAGGAGTGAGTCAGTGCTGACAAGTCAGGGGGTGAGTGAGTTCTGTGTTTAGTGCAGAAGGAACATAAATTCATAGAGAAGAATGAGAAATATAGAAGAAATCAGAAAGAGACCATAAACATATTTATAATCATTTAAAAGTACACTTTAAAAAATAGAACTTATAAGGAAAGAACATGACACTGAAAAATAGTAAGTATGCTAAGAAAGAAGACTTAAAAAATAAAATGACATTAAATTATATTTAAGTTTTGAAAAACTTGAGAACTTCCATTTATGAGACCATTTAAACAATTTACATATAGGAAAATTAGCCCTGTTTTGCTTTATCTCATACTATAGGCTTATATTACAAATGACTGTGGAAACTGAACGGAAGCTATTGTTGGTTTAGTATCAAAACAGCCAGGAACTGGGGGTAAGCTTTATGTTTAGTTTTGATTTTCTGAAATGTGAAAGTGATCATGTCACTGTTTGCGTTAAACTCTTTGGTGGCTTATCATTTTCCAACATTTTAACTATATCTTAATATGTTCTTAATTTTATGAACTGACCATATGCCAAAAAATAATTTGTGTATGGCCTTTCCTTTTTACTATGTATATCCCAAATGCCTAGAACACAGCCTGGCACATTGCAGGTGTTTAAAAGCAAGAGAGTTCCAGAAAAACATCTATTTTTACTCTATTGACTATGCCAAAGCCGTTGACTGTGTGGATCACAATAAACTGTGGAAAATTCTGAAAGAGATGGGAATACCAGACCACCTAACCTGCCTCTTGAGAAATCTGTATGCAGGTCAGGAAGCAACAGTTAGAACTGGACATGGAACAACAGACTGGTTCCAAATAGGAAAAGGAGTACGTCAAGGCTGTATATTGTCACCCTGCTTATTTAACTTATATGCAGAGTACATCATGAGAAACGCTGGAATGGAAGAAACACAAGCTGGAATCAAGATTGCCGGGAGAAATATCAATAACCTCAGATATGCTGATGACACCAC
>SJYX01011646.1:115727-171809 GCA_006410675.1 Oreotragus oreotragus
TGATTGCAGCCATGAAATTAAAAGACGCTAACTCCTTGGAAGAAAAGTTATGACCAACCTAGATAGTATATTCAAAAGCAGAGACATTACTTTGCTGACTAAGGTCCGTCTAGTCAAGGCTCTGGTTTTTCCTGTGGTCATGTATGGATGTGAGAGTTGGACTGTGAAGAAGGCTGAGCGCCGAAGAATTGATGCTTTTGAACTGTGGTATTGGAGAAGACTCTTGAGAGTCCCTTGGACTGCAAGGAGATCCAGCCAGTCCATTATGAAGGAGGTCAACCCTGGGATTTCCTTGGAAGGAATGATGCTAAAGCTGAAATTCCAGTACTTTGGCCACCTCATGCAAAGAGTTGACTCACTGGAAAAGACTTTGATGCTGGGAGGAATGGGGGCAGGAGGAAAAGGGGACGACCGAGGATGAGATGGCTGGATGGCATCACAAACTCGATGGACATGAGTCTGAGTGAACTCCAGGAGATGATGATGAACAGGGAGGCCTGGCGTGCTACGATTCATGGGATCATAAAGAGTCAGACATGACTGGGCGACTGAACTGAATTGAAGGAATTCCTAAGCCATATGGTAAACATGTCTTCAATGAACATCTGCTGAAAACTTAGGATTGAGCAGATTTAAGGGAAAAAATGAAGGGAAGAGTCTAGAAGAGTGAAAGATGGAAGTGAGAAAGAAAATCACTCTGCATAGATAGGTATCTTTCTTTTCGTGGTGGTACTTATGGCTCAAACCATGTATCACCACACACTCTACATATCCTTATTTTTTTCAGGCATTTTCAATTGAGGAAGAATAATTAATAAAAATGAAATATGAAAATATAACCAAAAAATATATAACATCAATAATACTCAACCTGGAGGTACACAGTATTATATGATAAGATTCTCAAAATTTTAGCTAAAGACATTTAAATTACTAAATGTGAAAGATGTACAAACAATTTATGAACAAAATTTGTAATGCATGATGTGTTTCATTTCTCTTCAGGGTAATTTTAGATTATCATATAAAATGTTGTCAGTATGGTATAGTGTATACTATATATGGTATAGATTTATATTTTATAGATAGTACATTATATATTAACATAGCTTTCTTCTTGTCATAGCACATATTGCTTAGATAAACATAGAAGCTGATACATCTATTATTAACATTTGGTATTGTTTCAAGGATTAATTGCCTCATATTGTTGAAACCTATGCCAAGAAAATAAGCACTGAATAACATTTTGCTTTGCATGCAAAATGAGGGATTCATTTAGAGATTAAAACTTGCATTAATTTCTTTAATTGGCATTAATACAGATAGATTTTTCTTTTGAGGAAGGCATTTGTCACTGTGTTTCTTCCTGATAAAATTATACCAACATTAACCATTCTGTTTTAGGCATATGTTCTATAGATAGAGAGTAAGATTTAGGATGTGTTCCAGTAAAGCAGCTTAGGAATGACTCTCACAGATGAATGAGCACCAATACAGAAATCCCTGTGACTAGCTTTGTATTTCCATTATAGTAATTTGCCAAGAAGACAGTCTCATATATTCTTTTACTTCTCTATACTTAGAAAAAATAAATTTTTATCAACAGGACTCTGTTTTTTGCAATTATGTAAATTAAAAAAAATGAGTATCTTGGCAGCAGTCTCTCCTTGTGATTATAATCATACTGGTTCACAAGGGGAAAACAGGATCTGGCTTCAACCTCATACATTTGATTCACAATTTGTTAACCTTAGAGTTGACTTATTTTAACTGTGTGTGAGTGTATATGTAATACAATGCAATAGACATTAGTGAATTCATGTACTATATTTAACTCACTGTTCTTGCTATCAGTATGTAGATGAATCAGATAAGTGATATCCTTGAAGGATATTTTTGTTTTATGAGAGAGATGCTATAGCTGCATCCTATTCAGCAATCAGAAAAGTTACTTGTGTAGACTTGACATTAAACAGATGTTAGATAGTGAGGTGACTATGAATTAGAGAATCACTGTAATGTAATATCTATTATTATCTTTATTATTAGAATAAAGTTGATAAATAAAATGGTAGATGTGTATGGAAAGATTGAAAGTTTGAGGAAAGCCCTGAAATCTCTAAGTTAAGAATGGGGAAGAATAAGAAAACTTTACTATGTATTACATGTTGAGAAATTATGTATTTATATTTAATTATTCCTTACAAAAATATGGTTGTAGAAATTTGTTCAAATAATGTACATAACCTATCAAGACTAGTATGACTCTTATATAGTAGTTGGGTACTTACAGTAAGATCAAAGGAACCATATTGAACAATTATTGCAAAATTAGTGGTCAGTAAACATAAAAGGATTTATATAAATTCATATTAATTTATATTTAATTCCATTTGGTATGTCTAATTTAGACATCTTGCCCCACTGTTAAGTTTTTTAAGTGAACTTCAGCACTTTCTACCTATAACACAATTTTGAATTGTGTTATTTAGTATTCTCATTTGAAAGGTAAAAACTGAAATGAGATGTTAACTGAGTTAGCAACATATAATAGATTTTCAAAATCCTTGTCTTGGATTTTTGGAAGCACCATGTTATACTTTAGAAAAGCAGAGAACTAAAAAGAGTGTTGCTCCTATCTTTGCAGAAAAGAAAAACAATTTGGACTAACTGCAGATTTTCAGATTTAGTGACTTTGTGTACCTGTTCCAAAACTGAGGCCACAGGGCAAATAACTGTCACAAATCTAAAGGAAAATAGAGATGATAATGTGAAAATGGAGCTGAGCATTTACTTTAAGTCAAGCAGTCAAAAGGTATAAAATGCCTAGCTGAGGAAAATATCAAATAGAATAGCTAAAGAGAGTGGGTCAGGAAGATCCCCTGGAGGAGGAAATGGCAACCCACTCTAGTATTCTTGTTGTAAAATCCCATGGACAGAGCCTGGTGGATTACAGCCCATGGGCCTGCAAAGAGTCAGACATGATTGAGTAAGTAAACAACAACATGAGTGAGTGTGGGTTAGGGAAAGAAAAGTATCAGCAATAAAGAGTGAGGGAAATCCAGAAAAGGCTCATTCTTGGCTCTGGCTGGGAAAAGCCTCAATTTGTATGAGAAGGGACATCAAAGTGTAGCTTCAGTGCACAGGTAGAAATGAACCAAAGGTGGGGAAAGCTTACAGAAGAGTGAAAAAGAAGTTCTTCTGCTGGGGAGGAGGCCCAGACAAGGCCCAGCACTCCATGGCATAAATCCTGGTGAGGGCTGCAGACCCAAGACCCAAGTCCTATAGTGACTGTGTGACACTTGGTCAAGTCAGTCAGAACCTCCCCTCCAGCACACACACCACCATGACAACAAGCTTAACTAAAATAACAGTGAAATGCATCTAGGAGAGCTGCAGGAGTCAGAGTTTTTCTGGAGAAAACAGAATGAAGACCCAAAGGTAAATAGGAGGCAAACAGGTCTCAGAAGAGAAACCCGTGATACTTTCTATTTACATTGAGGGTAACCAGACCAACAGCAAACTTTAAATACACTCTTTCTAGATTGATATAAGACCTCAGATGGTAAAGAATCTGCCTACAATGCAGGAGGACTGGGTTTGATCCCTGGGTTGGAACAATCCCCTCGAGAAGGGAATAGAAACCCACTCCAGTATTCTTGCCTGGAGAATCCCATGGACAGAGGAGCCTGGTGGGCTATAGGCCATGGGGTCGCAAAGAGTTGGACACTGGCTGAGTGACTTCCACTTCCACACTAAAGACCTAACAAGTGAAAGAGGTGTCCATGTCCTATTATTAACTGCTTTAAAATTTTACCACAATCTATTCTCATACAGAATATGTCCGTATATATATGGGTGTGTATTTCGCACATATGGCAAAACACAGGCATCCACATAGCTGAAGAGAAAAAGCAAGGAAGCAAGGACTCCTCATCTGGAAGGCAGCTGGGATCAGACCTACACAGGAACAGGGATAAAACTCACAGAAGACTTTTCAGAAACTATGTCATCAAGGAGGCAGTCTAAACCTGCGTTGCCCAATCACTTCCTTTCAAAATCTTTGTCTTACTTGAACTTGGCTCCCTGAGATTCTCTACATAATCTCATGTCTTTCCCAAAAGATACATTAGCTATACTGGAACTCAACATCAACTTACAGTCTGGTTAGGAATTAAACATCCACCAAGTAGTGGTGAGGAATATATGATGTTATGCTCCTAAGGTGTTTAGGGATGATCTTCAATTAGGAGATATTAATCAGAACTGCAGATGGTGACTGCAGCCATGAAATTAAAGACACGTGCTCCTTGGAGGAAAATTTATGACCTACCTAGACAGCATATTAAAAAGCAGAGACATTACTTTGCCAACAAAAGTCCACCTAGTCAAAGCTTTGATTTCTCCAGTAGTCATGTACGGATGTGAGAGTTGGACTCTAAAAAAAGCTGAATGTCGAATAATTGATACTTTTGAACTGTGGTGTTGGAGAAGACTCTTGAGAGTTCCTTGGACAGCAAGGCGATAAAACCAATCCACCCTAAAGGAAACCAGTCCTGAATATTCACTGAAAGGACTGATGCTGAAGCTGAAATGCTAATCCTTTGGCCACTTGATGAGAAGAGCTGACTCCTTTGAAAGGACCCTGATGCTGGGAATAATTGAAGGAGGGAGGAGAAGGGGACAACAGAGGATGGGATGGTTGGATGGCATCACTGACTCAGTGGATATGAGTTTGTGTAAGCTCCAAGAGCTGGTGATGGACAGAGAAGCTGGGCATACTGCAGTCCATGGGGTCACAAAGAGTTGGACATGACTGAGCAACTGAACTGATTGGAATCAGAAGCAAATTATTCTTTCTGCAGAAGAGCTTTTCAGTTTCTTTTGGGTCCAACGGTAGTTCCATTGTTCTGCTTACGAAAACCAGTCAAAGCTGTAGCATCATTAATGGTCATATGCACAGACAACTGATTGTCCCAGACAATTATGCACCTGCAGTGCGCTGTGTGCGGAGAACATATCTGCCAGATATCCTCACCATGCTGACAGCACGGTGAGAGATGGAAAGTGGATGAGTCTCCTGCAGGGAAGCAGTTTCCAATCCAGTTTGTAGATGTTAATGACTCCTGATTTCACTTAAATTTCCACTTGTTAATAGTGAATGACAGCTTTTTCTAAAAATGGTTGTTGCTTTTGTTCAGTCATTTAGTCATATCCGACTCTTTGCAGAGTCCATAGATTGCAGCACAGCAGGCTTCCCTATCCTTCACCACCTCCCAGAGTTTCCTTAAATTCCTTGTCCATTGAGTCAGTAACACCATCCAACCATCTCATCCTCTGCTGTTCCCTTCTCCTCTGGCCCTTAATCTTTCCCAGTATCAGGGTCTTTTCTGATGAGTCTGCTCTTCACATTAGATGACCAAGTATTGGAGCTTCAGCTTCAGAATAAGTCCGTCCAGTGAATATTCAGGGTTGATTTCCTTTAGGATTGCTGGTTGGATCTCCTTGCTGCCCAGGAGACTTAGGATCTTTTTTAAAAATAAAAGTTTAGCATTTGTGCCAGACTGTGATCTGTGAAACAGTCTTTTGGATTCTGTGGGAGAGGGAGAGGGAGAGAGTGGGAGTGAGATGATTTGGGAGAATGGCACTGAAACATGTATAATATCATATAAGAAATGAATCTCCAGTCTAGGCTCGATACAGGATGCTTGGGGCTGGTCCACTGGGATGACCCAGAGGGATGGTATGGGGAGGGAGGTGAGAGGTGGGTTCAGGATGGGGAACACGTGTACACCTGTGGCGGATTCTTGTTGATGTATGGCAAAACCAATACAATATTGTAAAGTAATTAGCCCCCAATTAAAATAAATAATATGCACCTGCAGTGCGCTGTGTGCGGAGAACATATCTGCCAGATATCCTCACCATGCTGACAGCACGGTGAGAGATGGAAAGTGGATGAGTCTCCTGCAGGGAAGCAGTTTCCAATCCAGTTTGTAGATGTTAATGACTCCTGATTTCACTTAAATTTCCACTTGTTAATAGTGAATGACAGCTTTTTTTAAAAATGGTTGTTGCTTTTGTTCAGTCATTTAGTCATATCCGACTCTTTGCAGAGTCCATAGATTGCAGCACAGCAGGCTTCCCTATCCTTCACCACCTCCCAGAGTTTCCTTAAATTCCTTGTCCATTGAGTCAGTAACACCATCCAACCATCTCATCCTCTGCTGTTCCCTTCTCCTCTTGCCCTTAATCTTTCCCAGTATCAGGGTCTTTTCTGATGAGTCTGCTCTTCACATTAGATGACCAAGTATTGGAGCTTCAGCTTCAGAATAAGTCCGTCCAGTGAATATTCAGGGTTGATTTCCTTTAGGATTGCTGGTTGGATCTCCTTGCTGCCCAGGAGACTTAGGATCTTTTTTAAAAATAAAAGTTTAGCATTTGTGCCAGACTGTGATCTGTGAAACAGTCTTTTGGATTCTGTGGGAGAGGGAGAGGGAGAGAGTGGGAGTGAGATGATTTGGGAGAATGGCACTGAAACATGTATAATATCATATAAGAAATGAATCTCCAGTCTAGGCTCGATACAGGATGCTTGGGGCTGGTCCACTGGGATGACCCAGAGGGATGGTATGGGGAGGGAGGTGAGAGGTGGGTTCAGGATGGGGAACACGTGTACACCTGTGGCGGATTCTTGTTGATGTATGGCAAAACCAATACAATATTGTAAAGTAATTAGCCCCCAATTAAAATAAATAAATTGAAAATTTAAAAAAATTTCAGTTTTTCTAGAAACTTTTAAAAATATGAAATGGTCTCATATTGTCTGAATTTGGCAAACATGCACTTTTTAATATTTTGCATGATGTTTTGGAATAAAGATATAATAGTATTTATACTTTGTAAAATACTATATCATAGTATAGAAAGAAAGTAGAAAAACAGAAATGAAAGATGAATATAGTAGATCATTTTGTACACATAATTCCAAACATTTCACATCATAGAAATAAATTTAGGTGTACTAATTCAGTTTTGCACAGGTTTCTTATAACTGACTTGGACATAGACAAACATGTTTTTTTATCTTGATTGTGGGTATAGAAGTTTAGTGACAGAGCTTAATACTTCAATTCAGATGGATTAATGCTGCTTTTCCTTTAATCCTGTTTTCAAATAACTTTTCCCAGTTTTTGTTAAGAGTTACATTTAAGATTTCAAGCTCTTCATGTGTCTTTTTTCTATTTCTGATATTGAAAATGCTTTTCCAGTTCATATTTAATGTAATAATTCCCTTATACAATTGATTTTGTAAAGTATATTTACATGTCCATTAGAACTTTTCTTTCATGCTTTTATTAATAATTCTGATTATATAGTACATGTATATTAAATAATGATAAAATTTGTGAGGTCCTCATTATGTAGCATTTCTGAACTGCTTTAAGGGTGTGGTGTTATTTCACCATCACAGTTATCCAGTGCAATAGGTAGTAGTACCTTTTGTATTTACAGATGAAGAAAGTGAGACATGGCTTAGAATTACCACTTGTTACTAAGGTTAGCTACTTAGCAACAGGTGGACGTATGACTTGACATCAAATGGTGGTCAGCCTTCAAGCACTTACAATATCACAGCACACACAAACCAAATTCAGTCAGAAAAAAGTCATTGGTTCATAATATATTCCTGCATAGATTTCCATAATTATCATACAAAACATTCATGTAATGACTCTTTTTCTAAAATATACAAATAACAGTATAAGTCTACATATGACATCTACACACACTTAATTTTTTTATGTTCTTCAAAGTGTTGTATTATTTGGTTGTAAACAACATTTAATTCAAGAAAATTCAAAAATGGTAATGTATTAAGAAAAATGGGTAAAATGTTTCTGAATATATTCTCCTGGGACCCCAAAAGGAAAGAATAGTTTTCTTTCCCATTCATTTGGGGGAGTTTATATGGTGGTTTGATTTTAAAATGTTATCAATATGGATGACAATTTTAGTAATTATCATAACTTCATTTCCTAAGAAAAAATTCTCCTAAATACAGTTTAAGATATGCTCTATTATCTCACTTATATTATTTTCAATGCCACATTGTTTAATCAAGGTTTTATGAAGCTGCTGTCAGTTAAAACTCTGTGTGTATCACAGGACTTTTAATGTGACATAGATAACTTATTCTTGATGGTGTAGTACAGTCGCTCAATTATGCCTGACCCTGAGATACCATGTACGGCAGCATGCTATTATGTCACCATCTATTAAATAAATTAGTGATCACTTTTTTGAATGCAGCTTTGATGATTTGATTACAAATACAAATGGTATTTGTAAGCTGAGATATGTCATGTATTCATTAACTACATAAGCCATTTACCTCCTCATAAAATAAATATTTATGATTCAAGCTATTTATTTACTCTATTTTAGCTATATTTTCATGAAAATGCTGTTTTTAACAAATTTTTGAAAAGAGAATTACTTAACCTTGAATTTTTTAAGTAAGTTGCAGTAAGTATAATCAAACACATGGAAAAGTTCACAAATCAAGCACTTAGTTCAAAGGATTTTTTATAAAATGAACATCATCTTGTCTCAAGTCTACATATCTAGAAATACAGTGTTTCCGGTACAAATAAGATTTCCATTTTAAAGTGCTATACAAAAAACTATATTAAAAAAATCTTTATGATCCAGATAACCATGATGGTGTGTTCACTCACCTAGAGCCAAATATGCTGGAATGCAAAATCAAGAGGGCCTTAGGAAGCATCACTATGAACAAAGCTAGTGGAGGTGATGGAATTCCAGTTGAGCAATTTCAAATCCTACAAGATGATGCGTGAAAGTGCTGCACTCAATATGCCAGCAAATTTGGAAAACTCAGCAGTGACCACAGGACTGAAAAAGGTCACTTTTCATTCCANTTCATGTATAATGCTATTAAAAATACTGTTGAGGTCTAGGGGGCAGACATATGAACAAATAGGTTAAATATCTATGAGCATGATGATTGTGTCATAGGGTTTTTTTTTTTTAAATAAGGTACAGAGGATTTACAGTGTTACAGTTTTACAACATAGTCATTCAATTTTCTGTAATTATACTCCATTTAAAGTACTTACAAAATAATAGATACATTTCTCTGTGCTGTACAATATATCCTTGTTGCTTATCTATTTTATACATAATAGAATCTCTTAATTCCATACCTCTATTTTTCTCCTTCCCTCCCCTCTCTCCCCATTTGTACCACTAATATTATATAGCTGAATCTGGTACTTTTGTTAATATATTTGTTTTGGAGATTTTTGTTTTTTACTTTTTAGATTCTCCATGTAAGTGATAATAGTAGTTGCCTTTTTATGACTTATTGAATTAAATGTAATACTCTTTAGGTTCATTCATATTATGGCCACAACATAGTCTCATAGTTTTTTATGCCTGAGGAGAATTCCATTGTGTATGTATGAAAGTGAAAGCTAAAGTTGCTCAGTTGTGTCCAACTCTTTGTGACCCCATGGACTATACAGTCCATGGAATTCTCCACGCCAGAATACTGAAGTGGGTAGTCTTTCCCTTCTCCAGGTGACCTTCCCAACCCAGGGATCAAACCCAGGTCTCTCACATTGCAGGTGGATTCTTTACCAATTGAGCCACAAGGGAAGCCCTTGTGTATGTATACCACCTCTATATCTAATCATCTGTTAATGGGCACTTGGGCTGCTACCACATCTTGGCCATTGCCAAGTGCTTCTATGAACAACTGAGATGGATTTTTCTTTCTGAGTTGTTGCTGTTGTTCAGTTGCTTGGTTGTGTCCAACTTTTAGTGACCCCATGGATTGCAGCACACCAGCTTTCCTTGTCCTTCACCATGTCTCAGAGCTTGCCGAAACTCAAGTCCATTGAGTTGTTGATGCTATCCAATCATCTCTTCCTCTGTTATCCCCTTCTCCTCCTTCCTTCAATCTTTCCCAGCATCAGTCTTTTCTAATGAATCAGCACATCAGGTGGCCAAAGTATTGGAGCTTCAGCTTCAGCATCAGTCCTTTTAGTGAATATTTAGGATTGACTGGTTTGATCTCCTTGCAGTCCAAGGGACTCATAAGAGTCTTCTCCAACACCACAGTTCAAAAGCATCAATTTGATGCTCAGCCTTTTTTATGGTTCAACTCTCACATCTGTACATGATTACCGGAAAACCATAGTTTTGACTATACAGACCTTTGTCAGCAAAGTAATGTCTAAGCTTTTGAATTAGTGTTTTCAATTTCCTTTCTACTACTGAGAACATATACTCAGTAGTAGAATCGCCGGCTTATATAGTAGTTCTTTTTTTTTTTTTTTTTTTTTTAGTTTTTTGAGGATCCTCCATATGGCTTTCCATAGTGACTGTACCAGTTTACAAACCCACCAACAGTGTGCTAGGGTTCTCTTTTCTCCACACCCTTTCCAGATGTATTATTTGTAGGGTTTTTTGATGATAGACATTTTGACAGGTGTCAGGTGATTTCTCATTGTGGTTTTGACTTGCGTTTTGCTGATGATTAGTGATGTTGAGCAACTATTTGTGTGCCTGCTGCCTATCTATATATCTTCTGTTGATAAATGTCTATTTAAAGCTGTGCCCATTTTTTAACTGCATTTTTTTTTTGCTATTGAGTTTAATGAATTATTTATCTAGTTTTTATGTTAGCCACTTATAACCTATATGGTTTATAACTGTTTTCTACCATTTGGCACATTGCTTTTTCATTTTGTTGATGGTTGCCTTTTCTGTGCAGAAGCTTTTTTTAACTTGATGTAGCCCCACGTGTTTGTTATTACCTTTGTTGGATTTGCTTTTGGGGTCGGATCTGAAAAAAATCATTGCCAAGACTGATGTCAAGGAGATTACCACCTAGGTTTTTTTGTCCTAGGAGTTTTATACTTTCAGGTCTTATAGTCAATTCTTGAATTGACTTTGGGAGAATTTTTGTGGTATTAACATAAAACAGTGATCTGATTTCATTCTTTTGTATTGTATGTAGCTGTCCAGTTTTGCAAAACTGTTGAAGAGACAGTTCTTTTCCTGTTGTATATTTCTGACTCCTTTGTCGTAAATTTTAATTGGCTGCATGGACGGAGGAGCCTGGTGGGCTGCCGTCTATGGGGCCATGAAGAGTTGGACACGACTGAGCTACTTCACCTTCACTTTTCACTTTCATGCATTGGAGACAGAAATGGCAACCCATTCCAGTGTTCTTGCCTGGAGAATCCCAGGGATGGGGGAGCCTGGTGGACTGCCATCTATGGGGTCACACAGAGTCAGACATGACATGACTAAAGTGGCTTAGCAGCAGCAGCAGCAACAACAGTATAAACATAGATTTGTCTATAAGATCTGTGTTCTGTTGATCTCTGTGTTTGTTTTTAGGTCATACCATACTATTTTTACCACTGTAGTTTTGTAATGCCATTTGCTGTCAAGGAGTCTGATACCTCCAATGCTCTTGCTTTTTTTCAATATTACTTTGGCTATTCAGGCTTAAAATGTATTTTTTATATTGATGTTATATGAAACAAATCTTGCTAATTTCACTTATGGCTAAAGACTTCTATGAAATCATTTTTACAATTTTCTACATAAAAATTATGTCCTGTTTATAATGACTTTTTATCCATTAAAATTCTTATAAAATTCTCTCTCTGTTATACCTTGCTTCAGTGACTAAGACATACAGAGCAGGTTGAGAACTGATAATCATGGTCATTCTTTTTTTTTTTTTTTTCCATTAAGGGGAAGAATTTTAATAATCCACAAGTAGTTATCATTAATGATAATGGTAGATGTACATATTCTTGTAGATATTTTTGATCCAAAATGGGTTATCTTTTTAAGTTTTTACTTTGCTAAATGTTTTTATTTCATAAATAAGTGATGAAATTTTATCAAATGCTTTTTCTGCATCCACTGTGAAAACTAATATTTTCTCACTTTTTTCCTGTTAATTTAATGGATATATACTTTCACATTAACCTTTCTTATAAATCTTTTGTTTATTTTTTTGTTTTTTTTTTAACACTGATGTGTTTGATTTCTTTATCTCATGTATTGGGTTCCGTGGAATTGATTATACTTTATTTCTTTTTATGAAATTTAGTTAATATGTTTTTTATTGTTTCTATAACAAACTACCATAAATTTAGTACTTTAAAAAATAATAGTTCTGCAGGTCAAGATCAACACAAGTCTCACTGGGCTAAAATCAATGTTTTGGTTTTGTTCTGTATGCTTTAGGAGGGGTTCTGTTTCCTTACCTTTGCTATCTTCCAGAGGCCTCTGAGTTTCTCGTTCATTGTTTTCATTGCCCCCATCAAACCTAGTGTCAGCTGGTTGAGTCTTTTACACATCACATATGTCTAACCCACAGAGATATGACTGCATCTTTTTTTACTCCAATC
Organism: Oreotragus oreotragus; assembly: GCA_006410675.1. Lineage (NCBI taxonomy): Eukaryota > Metazoa > Chordata > Mammalia > Artiodactyla > Bovidae > Oreotragus > Oreotragus oreotragus. Next base: position 128,195 of record SJYX01011646.1, read on the forward strand.
TTACCTGGCTCACCTGGGGAAGTTCCACCACTTTTAAGGACTCTGTGATTAGGTTGGATCTGCCAGATAATCCAGGATAATCTCCTCATCACAAAGCCTTTTACCTTGAGAACATCTTCAAAGTTTTTTTCTTCATTTAGGGTAACATATTCAGAAATCACAAGTATTAGGATGTGGACAACTTTTGGGGTGGTGGAGATTATTTTTCCTACTAGGTGGTTAACTTAGAAATATTTCTGTATATTGTTGCCATAAAGTAGCTTGAATATCCTGACCTGCTCCATATCTACTGTTTCCCATTAGGCCACTGATACATGAATATTCTAGAGAATAGATTTTTATTAAATGTTAGGTTCCTAATGTAGGGGAAGGAAATACAACAGAGCACAGAAAAAATATTGAATGATATAAAATCCACTACCGTTCTTAAAGGTTTTCCTTCTGTATAAATGGACTCTACACAACTAGTCCATGAATCTCCACCCCACCTTGTCTCCAGTTCCCAAACTGTAATCCCCTAATGCTTATTACTCTTTTATGCTTTGATATTTAGTTATCCACTGCCACCTCAAAATAAGCTGTTGACATACTTTTGCATTTGAAGCATTCTTTAAGTCACTACGCTAAAATCAAGGAAACATAGGCCACTGATACATGAATATTCTAGAGAATAGATTTTTATTAAATGTTAGGTTCCTAATGTAGGGGAAGGAAATACAACAGAGCACAGAAAAAATATTGAATGATATAAAATCCACTACCGTTCTTAAAGGTTTTCCTTCTGTATAAATGGACTCTACACAACTAGTCCATGAATCTCCACCCCACCTTGTCTCCAGTTCCCAAACTGTAATCCCCTAATGCTTATTACTCTTTTATGCTTTGATATTTAGTTATCCACTGCCACCTCAAAATAAGCTGTTGACATACTTTTGCATTTGAAGCATTCTTTAAGTCACTACGCTAAAATCAAGGAAACTGATTATTTACTTCAGCTTAATACTCATCAGAACACCAGGAAAATTACAACAACTTTTTTTCTTGTATTGGTTTTCCCATACATCACCATGTATCCACCATAGGTATACACGTGTTCCCCATCCTGAACCCCTCTCCCTCCTCCCCATACCATACCTCTGGGTCGTCCCAGTGCCCCAAGCATCCAGTATCATACATTGAACCTGGACTGGCGATTCATTTCATATATGATACTATACATGTTTCAATGCCATTCACCTAAATCATCCCACCCTCTCCCTCTCCCACAGAGTCCAAAAGACTGTTCTATACATCTGTGTCTCTTTTGCTGTCTCACATACAGGGTTATCGTTACCATCTTTCTAAATTCCATATATATGCGTTAGTATACTGTATTGGTGTTTTTCTTTCTGGCTTACTTCACTCTGTATAATAGATTCCAGTTTCATCCACCTCATTAGAACTGATTCAAATATATTCTTTTTAATGCTGAGAAACACCAGGAAAATTTCAACAACTTTTAACACTTTATAATATTATAAGTAAAATTANGTTAGTATACTGTATTGGTGTTTTTCTTTCTGGCTTACTTCACTCTGTATAATAGATTCCAGTTTCATCCACCTCATTAGAACTGATTCAAATATATTCTTTTTAATGCTGAGAAACACCAGGAAAATTTCAACAACTTTTAACACTTTATAATATTATAAGTAAAATTATTGAGAAACTACAGGGAATAACTTTTTTTTCTATTATGACTGTCTATACATATTGAGTTTTAAAAATCTAAAATATAAGCTCTATTAAAGGTTCTTTAATAACTGTTTACATTTAAAAAGCATGTCTGTCAGAGCTGTTGCAGTTTTCGGTTTTCCAAGGCACATAGTTGTTCACTTCAGATTAGAAGGAGTTGTTCGGTGTAATTTACTATATACTAAAATACTATTTAGCATATAATTTTTGGGTAAAGAATTGGACACTTGGCTACTTTTTCAGTTGAGACTATATGGGTCATAAATATAAAGTGAAATTTCAATCTTTATTGCATTACTTATCCAGTGGAGAGTTTCAGATGTTCTAGAGTAGAAATATAAAACATGCAAAAATCTTAGAATGCTTGTTTTAGCTTATACCTACTCTTAGCATTGGCTAGTTATATAAACTAAAGTATTCCCCCCTTTTTTCTTATTGATAATATGATTTTAAGAAATTTGGGTGTCATTTGTATACTTTTAAAAATGGGAGTGGAGAGAAAAATAAAGGATAATATTAACTCATTCCCTTAGTAGGTGAAAAACAAACAGCAAATACACTTCGATTAGAGTATCACTTGTATTCCTGAAAATAATATACTGGAAAAAAAAAAAAAAACTGTGGCTTTTTTTTTTTTTTTTTTTTTCAAATGTGCATTTATTTAGGTTTATGTAGAACCTAAGAATAGAACATATGTATTCTATTTGAACTTTCATCTCAGATTATAGCAGAGAAAAAAATCAGTAATATTAGCCTGGTATAATGACTTCATAAATTATGTTTGCCTCATCTCTTTATAAATGAAAACAACACTTTAATATTTGACACATTTTAGTTTATATAAAACTAATATTTGGATACAAAAGCTATATAAGATAGATATAATTTAGTATTGAGCTCTTATCAGTACTACATGATGGTTTTCGGTGTTTTAGGAATACTGATGCAATTCTTCTACAGTAAAATAGGCTGAAGGAGCAGTGGCTGTGAGGATGCAAGAAGGCAGAGAGGAGCCATTCCACATTCAAGGTCAGGAGGGGCGGCAGTGAGGAGATACCCCTCATCCAAGGTAAGGAGCAGCGGCTGTGCTTTTTTGGAGCAGCTGTGAAGAGATACCCCATATCCAAGGTAAGAGAAACCCAAGTAAGACAGTAGGTGTTGCAAGAGGGCATCAGAGGGCAGACACACTGAAACCATACTCACAGAAAACTAGCCAATCTAATCACACTAGGACCACAGCCTTGTCTAACTCAATGAAACTAAGCCATGCCTGCGGGGCAACCCAAGACAGGCGGGTCATGGTGGAGAGGTCTGACAGAATGTGGTCCACTGGAGAAGAGAATGGCAAGCCACTTCAGTATTCTTGCCTTGAGAACCCCATGAACAGTATGAAAAGGCAAAATGATAGGATACTGAAAGAGGAACTCCCCAGGTCAGTAGGTGCCCAATATGCTACTGGAGATCAGTGGAGAAATAACTCCAGAAAGAATGAAGGGATGGAGCCAAAGCAAAAACAATACCCAGTTGTGGATGTGACTGGTGATAGAAGCAAGATCCGATGCTGTAAAGAGCAATATTGCATAGGAACCTGGAATGTCAGGTCCATGAATCAAGGCAAATTGGAAGTGGTCAAACAAGAGATGGCAAGGGTGAACGTCGACATTCTAGGAATCAGCGAACTAAAATGGACTGGAATGGGTGAATTTAACTCAGATGACCATTATATCTACTACTGCGGGCAGGAATCCCTCAGAAGAAATGGAGTAGCCATCATGGTCAACAAAAGAGTCCGAAATGCAGTACTTGGATGCAATCTCAAAAACGACAGAATGATCTCTGTTCGTTTCCAAGGCAAACCATTCAATATCACAGTTATCCAAGTCTATGCCCCAACCAGTAATGCTGAAGAAGCTGAAGTTGAACGGTTTTATGAAGACCTACAAGACCTTTTAGAACTAACACCCAAAAAAGATGTCCTTTTCATTATAGGGGACTGGAATGCTAAAGTAGGAAGTCAAGAAACACCTGGAGTAACAGGCAAATTTGGCCTTGGAATGCGGAATGAAGCAGGGCAAAGACTAATAGAGTTTTGCCAAGAAAATGCACTGGTCATAGCAAACACCCTCTTCCAGCAACACAAGAGAAGACTCTACACATGGACATCACCAGATGGTCAACACCGAAATCAGATTGATTATATTCTTTGCAGCCAAAGATGGAGAAGCTCTATACAGTCAACAAAAACAAGACCAGGAGCTGACTGTGGCTCAGATCATGAACTCCTTATTTCCAAATTCAGACTTAAATTGAAGAAAGTAGGGAAAACCGCTAGACCATTCAGGTATGACCTAAATCAAATCCCTTATGATTATACAGTGGAAGTGAGAAATAGATTTAAGGGCCTAGATCTGATAGACAGAGTTCCTGATGAACTATGGAATGAGGTTCGTGACATTGTACAGGAGACAGGGATCAAGACCATCCCCATGGAAAAGAAATGCAAAAAAGCAAAATGGCTGTCTGGAGAAGCCTTACAAATAGCACTGAAAAGAAGAGAGGCGAAAAGCAAAGGAGAAAAGAAAAGATATAAGCATCTGAATGCAGAGTTCCAAAGAATAGCAAGAAGAGATAAGAAAGCCTTCTTCAGCAATCAATGCAAAGAGATAGAGGAAAACAACAGAATGGGAAAGACTAGAGATCTCTTCAAGAGAATTGGAGATACCAAGGGAACATTTCATGCAAAGATGGGCTCGATAAAGGATAGAAATGGTATGGACCTAACAGAAGCAGAAGATATTAAGAAGAGGTGGCAAGAATACACAGAAGAACTGTACAGAAAAGATCTTCACGACCCAGATAATCATGAGGATGTGATCACTAATCTAGAGCCAGACATCTTGGAATGTGAAGTCAAGTGGGCCTTAGAAAGCATCACTAAGAACAAAGCTAGTGGAGGTGATGGAATTCCCGTTGAGCTGTTTCAAATCCTGGAAGATGATGCTGTGAAAGTGCTGCACTCAATATGCCAGCAAATTTGGAAAACTCAGCAGTGGCCACAGGACTGGAAAAGGTCAGTTTTCATTCCAATTCCAAAGAAAGGCAATGCCAAAGAATGCTCAAACTACCGCACAATTGCACTCATCTCACACGCTAGTAAAGTAATGCTCAAAATTCTCCAAGCCAGGCTTCAGCAATATGTGAACCGTGAACTCCCTGATGTTCAAGCTGGTTTTAGAACAGGCAGAGGAACCAGAGATCAAATTGCCAACATCCGCTGGATCATGGAAAAAGCAAGAGAGTTCCAGAAAAACATCTATTTCTGCTTTATTGACTATGCCAAAGCCTTTGACTGTGTGGATCACAATAAACTGTGGAAAATTCTGAAAGAGATGGGAATACCAGACCACCTAACCTGCCTCTTGAGAAATCTGTATGCAGGTCAGGAAGCAACAGTTAGAACTGGACATGGAACAACAGACTGGTTCCAAATAGGAAAAGGAGTACGTCAAGGCTGTATATTGTCTCCCTGCTTATTTAACTTATATGCAGAGTACATCATGAGAAACGCTGGACTGGAAGAAACACAAGCTGGAATCAAGATTGCCGGGAGAAATATCAATAACCTCAGATATGCTGATGACACCACCCTTATGGCAGAAAGTGAGGAGGAGCTAAAAAGCCTCTTGATGAAAGTGAAGGAGGAGAGCGAAAAAGTTGGCTTAAAGCTCAACATTCAGAAAACGAAGATCATGGCATCCGGTCCCATCACTTCATGGGAAATAGATGGGGAAACAGTGGAAACAGTGTCAGACTTTATTTTTTTGGGCTCCAAAATCACTGCAGATGGTGACTGCAGCCATGAAATTAAAAGACGCTTACTCCTTGGAAGAAAAGTTATGACCAACCTGGATAGTATATTCAAAAGCAGAGACATTACTTTGCCGACTAAGGTCCGCCTAGTCAAGGCTATGGTTTTTCCTGTGGTCATGTATGGATGTGAAAGTTGGACTGTGAAGAAAGCTGAGCACCGAAGTATTGATGCTTTTGAACTGTGGTGTTGGAGAAGACTCTTGAGAGTCCCTTGGACTGCAAGGAGATCCAACCAGTCCATTCTAAAGGAGATCATTCCTGGGTGTTCTTCGGAAGGAATGATGCTAAAGCTGAAACTCCAGTACTTTGGCCACCTCATGCGAAGAGTTGCCTCATTGGAAAAGACTTGATGCTGGGAGAGATTGGGGGCAGGAAAAGAGGGGACGACAGAGGATGATGGCTGGATGACGTCACCAACTCGATGGACATGAGTTTGAGTATACTCTGGGAGTTGGTGATGGACAGGGAGGCCTGGCCTGCTGCAATTCATGGGGTCGCAAAGAGTCGGACATGACTGAGCAACTGAACTGAACTGAACTATATGCCCATCTGGCTTAACCTATGATGTTTATTTCCTAGTTTGATAAAAATACAGTGTTTAAGTTTGTCCTCTACATTACATACATCTGTAAGTTGAAGCTTTTTCTACTAGCATACACACATATATATATCTATATTTAGACATTAGAGATACTGAACTGATATTTGCAAGTGTTTTCTCTACTTTTTATTAATGAATAGCAACCTTTGTGATATTACTCTAAAAAGAGATTAGATTGAATGTGTTCATTATTGTTGCAAATCTTCAGGTAGTGGTTTGACTATCTCATACTAAATTTAATGTGATTTAATGATTACCATGGAGGCAAACAATTAAATCACAATTTTGACATATCTAAGAAGTGATCATTGCATGCAGTCTCTATTAAACTGTAAATAATATCTTTCAGTTCAGCAAAAGTATGTTGTTGGCATTTGTTGAAATTCAGCTGTCAAAGATGTCAGCCAGTTTAAAAAAATGAGTTTTAAAATGCATATTTTCAATAAGTAGCATGCTAATTCAAAATTAACTTTAATTTGGAACATGTCCTGACTTGGCCTTTATTCTGTTTCCAAAAAGCAGTTATTTTCTTAGATATTATTAAGTTACCCTTATTTTGTAAAGGGGTTAAATGTTTGTTTTACATTATTTTGTTTTCATGCTATCTGCAGAGTAGAAAGCATGTAAATAATAGCAATTTTTTGATGCAGGAAAAATCAACAAATTCAAGGTATTGTAAAATATTGCACTGGTCAGAAAGTTTGCTCAGGTGTTTCATAAGCTGTTATGAATGAACATTTTGCCCATCCCAATATTTCTAAAATGATTCCCAAATCTTTAGTTTATAAAAAAATCTTCGTTACTTCCCAATTTGACTGTACATCTAAAGTGTCATTACTAGAAAGTCAACTACATAAGTTGCATCTTTTAACTAACTCACACCTCTGACTTGAACTTCTTTGCTTAGCAACTTGAATGTTAACATGGTGAAGGACCTTCATGGGTTATGTTGTCTCAGCTTAGATCTAGGATCCTTTCTTATTTAAAATTCCAATTCACATTGCTGTTCTACTGATTTATATTTATATATTTCCATAAGGAAGTTATTTTTATTTGAAGGAAAATGGTTACTTTTGAAAATGTAGTTTTCCTAGAAAATTTTGTTTTAGTAACTTATGAAGCAGACCTCTTTATATATTTCAGGGGTTGGCAAACATTTTCTGTGGAGAACAAGACAGTAAATACTTTTTGGTTTATGGCCCAAGAGGTACAATTGGAGTTATTTTGTATATACTAATGAAGTAAAAAATAAAATTTCCATAATTTTTAAAGAAAAAATATAAATATTACTATTTTGCAGTATAAATCTAGTGAATATAATGGAATTTTTTAAAGTAGTGGTCTCTTGCTTAACTGAAACTCTACTTTTAAAATTACCTGGATAATTTAAAATCACATCAAATAATTCAATACCTAGAGATGAATCTAGGTATTCATCTAGATGAATCTTTTAACTAAGGAGTTAAAAGAATTGTACTCAGAAAATTGTAAGACCCTGATGAAAGAAGCTGAAGATGACAGAAACAACTGTAACGTAATTTAGATGCCCCAGAGAAGGGCAGGGAAACGCACTCCAATATTCTTGCCTGCAGAATCCCCGTGGACAGAGGTGCCTAGCAGACTACAGTTCATGGGGTTGCAAAGAGTCAGACACAACCAAGCGACTAAGCACATACACACAACTGATAAAACTCAACACACACACAGAAATATTAAAACTGGACAGAAGATCTGAATAGACATTTTCCCAAAGACATACAGATGGCCAAGGCACATTAAAAATGCTCAATATCACTATCCATGAAATGCAGATAAAAACCATAATGAGATATAGCCTCATACCTGTCAGAATGGCTTTTGTAAGAAAAAACAAGTGTTGGCAAAGCTATGGAGAAAAGGGAAACCTTGTACATTGTTGATGGCAATGTAAATTGATTCAGCTGCCATGAAAAACAGTATTGAGTATTCCTCAAAAAACTAAAAACATGACAACCATACAAACCAGCAAAGCCACCCCTAGATATTTCTCTGAAGAAAACAAACATAAATTTAGAAAAGTGCACCCCTATGTTCACTGCAGCATTATTTACAATATCCAAGATATAGAAGCAACTGAAGTGACCATCAGCAGATGAATGGACAATATGAATATGTATACACACACACAATGGTATACTACTCAACCATAAAAAATGAAATTTTGCCAATGAGACAACATGGATGGACCTAGAGGGTATTATGTGAAATGAGTCAGACAAATACAAGTGCTATGTGATTTCACTGATATGTGAAATCTAAAACACAAAGCAAATGAACAGACATAAAAACAAAAACAAACAAACAAACAAAAAAAAAAACAGAGAAAACGCCCCTCTAGTGGTTGCCAGAGGGGGAGGAGAGAAATAGGTGAGGGAGATTAAAAGGTACAAACTTCTGGTTGCAAAATAAATGTCATGAGGATAATATGTACAGTATGGGAGATATACTCAATAATAATGTAATGTCTGTATGGTGACAGATGGTAAGTAAAATTATCATAATAATTATTTTGAAATGTATAAAAAATCACTATATTGTGTAACAGGAACTAACATAATACTTTAGGTCAATTGTACTTCAAAAATAAACCCATTGAAAGAGATCAGGTTTTGGTTAACAGAAGCAAGGGTTAGGATGAGGGAGAATTGGATGAAAACAGTCATATGGTACAAGCTTCTGGTTATAAGATAAATAGAAAGTAGGGTTCTAGNTAAAAATACAGTGTTTAAGTTTGTCCTCTACATTACATACATCTGTAAGTTGAAGCTTTTTCTACTAGCATACACACATATATATATCTATATTTAGACATTAGAGATACTGAACTGATATTTGCAAGTGTTTTCTCTACTTTTTATTAATGAATAGCAACCTTTGTGATATTACTCTAAAAAGAGATTAGATTGAATGTGTTCATTATTGTTGCAAATCTTCAGGTAGTGGTTTGACTATCTCATACTAAATTTAATGTGATTTAATGATTACCATAGAGGCAAACAATTAAATCACAATTTTGACATATCTAAGAAGTGATCATTGCATGCAGTCTCTATTAAACTGTAAATAATATCTTTCAGTTCAGCAAAAGTATGTTGTTGGCATTTGTTGAAATTCAGCTGTCAAAGATGTCAGCCAGTTTAAAAAAATGAGTTTTAAAATGCATATTTTCAATAAGTAGCATGCTAATTCAAAATTAACTTTAATTTGGAACATGTCCTGACTTGGCCTTTATTCTGTTTCCAAAAAGCAGTTATTTTCTTAGATATTATTAAGTTACCCTTATCTTGTAAAGGGGTTAAATGTTTGTTTTACATTATTTTGTTTTCATGCTATCTGCAGAGTAGAAAGCATGTAAATAATAGCAATTTTTTGATGCAGGAAAAATCAACAAATTCAAGGTATTGTAAAATATTGCACTGGTCAGAAAGTTTGCTCAGGTGTTTCATAAGCTGTTATGAATGAACATTTTGCCCATCCCAATATTTCTAAAATGATTCCCAAATCTTTAGTTTATAAAAAAATCTTCGTTACTTCCCAATTTGACTGTATATCTAAAGTGTCATTACTAGAAAGTCAACTACATAAGTTGCATCTTTTAACTAACTCACACCTCTGACTTGAACTTCTTTGCTTAGCAACTTGAATGTTAACATGGTGAAGGACCTTCATGGGTTATGTTGTCTCAGCTTAAATCTAGGATCCTTTCTTATTTAAAATTCCAATTCACATTGCTGTTCTACTGATTTATATTTATATATTTCCATAAGGAAGTTATTTTTATTTGAAGGAAAATGGTTACTTTTGAAAATGTAGTTTTCCTAGAAAATTTTGTTTTAGTAACTTATGAAGCAGACCTCTTTATATATTTCAGGGGTTGGCAAACATTTTCTGTGGAGAACAAGACAGTAAATACTTTTTGGTTTATGGCCCAAGAGGTACAATTGGAGTTATTTTGTATATACTAATGAAGTAAAAAATAAAATTTCCATAATTTTTAAAGAAAAAATATAAATATTACTATTTTGCAGTATAAATCTAGTGAATATAATGGAATTTTTTAAAGTAGTGGTCTCTTGCTTAACTGAAACTCTACTTTTAAAATTACCTGGATAATTTAAAATCACATCAAATAATTCAATACCTAGAGATGAATCTAGGTATTCATCTAGATGAATCTTTTAACTAAGGAGTTAAAAGAATTGTACTCAGAAAATTGTAAGACCCTGATGAAAGAAGCTGAAGATGACAGAAACAACTGTAACGTAATTTAGATGCCCCAGAGAAGGGCAGGGAAACGCACTCCAATATTCTTGCCTGCAGAATCCCCGTGGACAGAGGTGCCTAGCAGACTACAGTTCATGGGGTTGCAAAGAGTCAGACACAACCAAGCGACTAAGCACATACACACAACTGATAAAACTCAACACACACACAGAAATATTAAAACTGGACAGAAGATCTGAATAGACATTTTCCCAAAGACATACAGATGGCCAAGGCACATTAAAAATGCTCAATATCACTATCCATGAAATGCAAATAAAAACCATAATGAGATATAGCCTCATACCTGTCAGAATGGCTTTTGTAAGAAAAAACAAGTGTTGGCAAAGCTATGGAGAAAAGGGAAACCTTGTACATTGTTGATGGCAATGTAAATTGATTCAGCTGCCATGAAAAACAGTATTGAGTATTCCTCAAAAAACTAAAAACATGACAACCATACAAACCAGCAAAGCCACCCCTAGATATTTCTCTGAAGAAAACAAACATAAATTTAGAAAAGTGCACCCCTATGTTCACTGCAGCATTATTTACAATATCCAAGATATAGAAGCAACTGAAGTGACCATCAGCAGATGAATGGACAATATGAATATGTATACACACACACAATGGTATACTACTCAACCATAAAAAATGAAATTTTGCCAATGAGACAACATGGATGGACCTAGAGGGTATTATGTGAAATGAGTCAGACAAATACAAGTGCTATGTGATTTCACTGATATGTGAAATCTAAAACACAAAGCAAATGAACAGACATAAAAACAAAAACAAACAAACAAACAAAAAAAAAAACAGAGAAAACGCCCCTCTAGTGGTTGCCAGAGGGGGAGGAGAGAAATAGGTGAGGGAGATTAAAAGGTACAAACTTCTGGTTGCAAAATAAATGTCATGAGGATAATATGTACAGTATGGGAGATATACTCAATAATAATGTAATGTCTGTATGGTGACAGATGGTAAGTAAAATTATCATAATAATTATTTTGAAATGTATAAAAAATCACTATATTGTGTAACAGGAACTAACATAATACTTTAGGTCAATTGTACTTCAAAAATAAACCCATTGAAAGAGATCAGGTTTTGGTTAACAGAAGCAAGGGTTAGGATGAGGGAGAATTGGATGAAAACAGTCATATGGTACAAGCTTCTGGTTATAAGATAAATAGAAAGTAGGGTTCTAGTGTACAGCATGGTAAATAAGTAACATGTTATATATAAAAGCTGTTAAGAGCATGTCCTAAGAGTTCTCATCTGTTTATTTTGTATCTACATGAGATGATGATTATACAGCAAACTTAATATAGTCATTTCATGTTGTGTGTAGTCAAATCATTATTCTGCATACCTTAAACTTATACAGTCAGTTTTATCCCTTTCAGCTATTCATATAACCTAGATAATTTGAGGAATATGTGGTAACTACTATAACAATATGTTTCTACTTCCCTGGTTTATAGTTTAGGGCTGGAAAATATTTAGTTGTGTGACAGTGTCTACTGCTCTGTGCAATATTTAGCAGCATCGTTGACTGCTCTCTGTTGCCAGTAGCAACCGCCTGCTCTAAAAACCAAAAATGTCTCTCTAAACATTGCTGGAAGTCCCCTGGGTACCAGATCTCTCAGGATGAAAGCTGTAGTATTTTAACGGTAAAATATACAAACCAGTACCAGCAGGTGTATGAGAAACAACTAATAGCTAATTTTTCAATAGACAAAAATTGGAAGCCAGAGGAAAATTAAGTGATGTATCTAAAGTAGAGAAAGAAAAAGATTTTTATCCTAGAATTCATATACCATATATCCTTCAAAAACCAAGGTGAAATTAAATATTCCTAAAATCTAAAAATTGACACAATTTGTCACTAGCAAATGTGTACTTAAATAATAAAGCTAAGTCTTCAGGCAGAATGTAAATGATTCCAGGGCAAACACTGAATGTAGAGTAGAATAAAGACCAAAAAAGGGGACAAATATTTGGGTAGTTTTGAATTAATATTGATGAAGTACTGTCTATGTGAAACAATAATAGAGTGTCATCAATAGTCAGCATGAAAGATAAAGTAACAATTATCCCTCTCCTTCCCTTCCTTTTTTTCAATATAAAAAGAAAATAAAGTATAGGTGATAACAAATGTATGAAATAGTTTGTATCCTAGGCATAATGCAGAGAAAAAAAAATAACTTCAAATCTATTGATGTAGATTTATTTATTAGGTGCCTAGAAGTGAAATCTTGACACAGTTGAGGAAAAAAACTTGAAAAGAATGAAACAAATCTAAATTTTTCTAATTTAAGTGAAAATTTTAAATTTTTTGAACTGCAGTGTTGGGAAAATTTAAGTGAAACCATGAAAAATATAACTAAAATATTAATATAAAACATACACACTGTAAGATAATCTTCCTCTTAAAAAGAAAATTTAGTGTTATCAACTATAAGGACTATATACAACTAAATATGTAAACATGCAGTCTGTGGACTAATTACATCAGTTCAGTCATTCAGTCATGTGTGACTCTGCGACCCAGTGCGCAGTTCAAAAACATCAATTCTTCCGCACTCAGCCTTCTTTATAGTCCAACTCTCACATCTATACATGACTACTGGAAAAACCATGGCTTTGACTAGACGGATCTTCGTTGGCAAACTATAGCATGGGAAATAACATCTTTTCTTTCACTGCTCTATTTAAAACTTATTCAGTGAGAAATGCCTTTCCTATACCAGTAGTATAAACTTCTGTTCATTCCTGCACATAATTGAACTCCTAAAACAGAGCTTCCTCTCAGAAATTGAAAATGTCCAGTCCAAGATGTTAGCTCCTATGTTTTTATTCCAACAATTTCCCCACCTGTGGTTGGCATCATTCAACTGCAGATGGCAGCTGCCTGCCTCCTGAGGAAGAGTATAGAAGGTGCCTGCTTCCTTTCTACACTCTTCTTGTCCCTCACTAAGGAGATGACTGTTTTTAATCTGAGTAGAATCCAGGCAGGGGAAACAAGAGGAGCTACGAAGATAGTATAGAAAATTCTGATGTGACTGATGATGGATAGGGTTGTGAGCAGACTGAGTACTTTTGTGGTCCTGCAGGGACCCCTGCTAGGACTTCTCTCAGTAACATCCTCAGGCTGGCCTGCCTCCCCATGTCTCCACTACATACGCCACTTCTCACTGTTGCAGTCCCCCCTCTCCATTTTATTTAAAGCCTTTAGATTGACTCTGTCTCCAACGTGATCCACCTCTGTTTCCTGGAAAACATTCGTGTGTTCTATGATCTGTGTTAGTAGTATGTGATTGGTTCCTCAGTGTAGTGGCCAATCTCTCTCCTGTTCTGTTTGGATGCCTTCGCTGTTCTGATAGTCAGCCTGTTATATTCACACACTAAAAATAAATGTAATGCACATATTACACACCTATTCTCACAAACTCTGCTTACTATAAGTGCATGATTGGATAGATGGATAGATGTTATTTTAAAGGACCTTTCCCAGAACTGAAAACAGCTTGTCAGAGGGTACCAACTAAGGTAAAAGCATACAACAATGTTGATACAAAGAATATATTAATACAAGAAATTGGCAGAGGGAAAATGGAAAGTTGGTTCTGTGGTTTTGTGATCTCTGCCTCAGTTCCCTTCCTTGTGAAATGAGGGTCATAACACGTATTTGACAGGGTTGACTGAATTCATCACTAAGGAAGCAAGTCATGCTTTCTCCATTTTCTGTATGTAATTTAACCCTTTTATTGTTTATTTTGTTTTCCCTTCTATCTTTCAGGAATTTGTTGCTAGCTCATTTAATATTGGAGAAGGAAATGGCAACCCACTCCAGTGTTCTTGCCTGGAGAATCCCAGGAACGGGGGAGCCTGGTGGGCTACTGTCTATGGGGTTGCCCAGAGTTGGACATGACTGAAGTGACTTAGCAGCTTAGCAGCATTTAATATTGGGTTGACCAAAAAATATGTTTGGGTTTTTCAGTAAGATGTTATGGTATTGAGCAGCACAATAATAGTTTTGCTTTATGTAACATATTTTGGAGTTCTTTTCTAGAAAGATAAATGTAGAATGGTGTGAAATATTTCTAGATCCTGGATTTAATGGTTGTTGTGTTAAGCAGCATTGCTATTTTAGACATCTGAAATCTATATTCTAATTATCTGTTAAAAACAAAAACAAAAAACTACAGACAGTGAACCAGGATTATATGGACGGATGGCTTTTGATACAAACTTTTTGTGCAGGTGAGAAAAACCCATAAAGCCATCCTATTCTTACTTCACTAATAGTTCCTCACTCTGAGTGTCTCCCTGGAGGGAGCCCAGGGTTCCTCAGTGGCTTCTTGAGCCTCAGCCTCGCCACCTTATCTCTGTCTTTCAGGCAGCAGAAGGTACAGAGGCACACAGTTCCTCTCAATTTTACCACTAATCCTTTCTCAATAATTGCCTGAATAATTTCTTTCATTATGCTGCTTCTCAGTCTGAGTAGTATACATAGCCAAAAATGCCTGAAACTTCAGAAAAAATAAAACTGCCACCTCAAATTTGCCCTTATTTTCCCTGTAGCATTTGAACTATGGAATATAGGTGATAAAGCAGTCAAAGAATTAGTTTATATAGTAAATAGAAAATGCTTAAGAAGGTTGATATTAAAAAACATAATTTATAATGTAGAATGATAATGTGAATAACTTTGTAGCTGAGGTAGAGATTACCTTGACCATAGACATATATGGGCTAAGTAGGAGTTCACATTAAGCTGTGGAATTTCTGTAGACCTTTTTATTTTTTATACAACATTATCAAATCTCCCCCCAAAGCACAGAAAATAAAAAAAAATCCTAAAATAGCAGTATTCACATACTAAAGATTTCCTTTTGCACAAAGCCTAAAATAGCCATAAAATAACAATTTCAAGAAGAAATTCAGACTTTAATCACAAGAGCTAAACTGAAAACAAGACATGTTACTTTGTTAGTCATAAGGAAATTAACATCTAGTATGAAAAATCTATAGAAGGACATTGTTTCACTAAAAATCCATAGCTTAGGAGAGGCTTAATAACATTAGGTTGCTTACCCATAAAACTAATTTTTACATAATAAAAATGAGAAATGATGGTTTGGGGTTTTGGGGGAGGGTATTTTNGTTACTTTGTTAGTCATAAGGAAATTAACATCTAGTATGAAAAATCTATAGAAGGACATTGTTTCACTAAAAATCCATAGCTTAGGAGAGGCTTAATAACATTAGGTTGCTTACCCATAAAACTAATTTTTACATAATAAAAATGAGAAATGATGGTTTGGGGTTTTGGGGGAGGGTATTTTATTTTTATCCTCTGAAAACATTGTTTTACTTTTTTATCCCCATTTTATAGCCTCAATGTGAGTGGAATTTTAACCTACTATAGAATTACCTTCTGTTAAATAAATCATGATGAATTTCGGTTGTCCGGTGTACCAGGTAAAAAATCAAGAATGCAAAAAATTACCCAATTTCTTTTATTCACTTGTTTATTCACATGTTTTAAGTGTCTATTATATGCTGGCTCTGTTTGAAATAGTACAGAGACTAAATAATAATACTGCATACCTTTCTCACAAAACATTCTGTATCTCAGGTCTAGATATTTTATCCATCTATCTAGGAAATGTTTTTTATTTAATTTAAATATACATATTTTTATATCATTGGGACCTCAAAGATAACATGTTTATTCTACATATTCATGATTTCTGGTACATTCTATTTCCTCCAAACTCTTTTCTTTTTTCCTGTAAAGATTAAGATTATATTTTAAAAGTATGCTTTTAAAAAGCAGTAGAATCATACATGCATACAAAATGAACCATTCGTTTTTATAAAGTTTGGTTTATTCAGCACGTTGGATCTCTCTGCCAGCTTTTATAGTCGGTGATCCCACATGTCACGGTGCACACAGTGCAGGCTTATCTCTTGCTCACATCACAATCTGACGCACATCCACTTTCTTCTGAGGACTTTCACCTACCTGATTTGGTCCTCCAAGATCACTCCTGTCTATGACTCTCCATCCTTCAGGCCTCCCTCAAGGGACTTTTCAGGAAACTCCTCAAGGCAATCCTCAGGATACTTGTCAGGATATTCCTCGGGATTTTACACAGGTAGCTGCCCTGAAACAACAGTCCATCCAGAGGTGGTTTAAGAGGCATGTTTAAGGCATACATAGACTCAGCATGTAGCCCCCACTGAACTGTAAGGAAACTGGACACTGCCATTGATTGTGTGTCCAGGAACGATGAGGCAGTCTCTGTAATAGCTGAGATACTCTGCGGCAAGAATTATGTATGGTCATTTTTCTAAATAAACCCCTTGAGCCTAGGGAACTTAAAAATAAATGTATAAATGAGATGTTTTGTGACAAGATTCTATTTTGAAATAATTGTAATTGTCTCATAGAATGTTTTTTAATATTTTTATGTATTTTATTTTTAAAAACACTTGTAATTTTGCAAGCTAGCAGTAAAATATTGTCCTCACTATTTTATTCATTAGCATCATATGCCTGTTAAAGTTAACTGTGACTTTGTTTCATTGTAAATGATTGTAAAGTAAAATGATCATATCAAATACCAACTTAATCTCAAGTAACATGTGAACTATTTATTATCAGTATTTTTGGTGCACAAAGGTGTATTTCAAAGATGACCTTAATATTAGTATCAGTTGTGTCAATCTGACACATAAAATTACCACAGCTTAAAGCAATATTTAATCTCTGAAGTTATTTTATAATTACAGAGTCATAGAAGAAACTTGAGAAATTAGCTAAAAAAACAAGATACTGCATAATTTATTTAAAGTTCCTTGTTTTTTAGAAGAATGAGGAAAATAATGAAAAATTTCATGATGCAAGTATCAGTTACCCATATGGTTTAGTATATGTCAGTATTCCCATGCTTCACTTATGAGTCTGAACTTATCAAAAAGCACCAAAATGTCCAGGGTAATTCATAAGGATAGCTAGAAGTCTGAAATAAAATTGCTCAGTGGAAAAACAAACAAACAAATAAACCAAACCTCAAGCCATTTAAATGGAAACTTTGACTCAAATTACTTCCACACATTAAAACAGGAGGATTTTTCATTTTCTACTTTCTAATAAAAGCATTCTTCAGAACTGTAGGGTTAAGTTCTAAGCTAAAATCCACTGCTTATTAGCACACCCATTTTCCATATCAGTAGAATCAAGTCCAGTTTTGCCATTTGTGGATAACTATGACAAGCTACAAAAGCATGTGTTTGCCATAAACAGTTCTAGCAAACTGCTCACACTGAGCAGATCAAATTCTCTGCAAGGAGAACCATCTGGAACTCAGCCAAATCTCACTACTAATGTTTGACTGCTATATCAATTTTTTTTCCAATTTGTGAAACATATTTTAAAAACAGTAGCTGAAATGAAAGTTCCTAAACATGAGAAGTAAGGGACAGGGAAGCCTGGCATGTTGCAGTCCATGGGGTCACAAAGAGTCAGACCCAACTCGGCAACTGAAGAACAAACATGAGAAGTACTATTAAATTTTTTTAAGGACAATATTTTACAAATTATTTTCATTATAACCAAATACTAAGTGCTTCCTGCTGCTTTTGCCTCTCAACTACTTAGCAATGTAAATGTAAATTTAAAAATAACTAATTAATCCAGATAACAAATCAGATACTGTAGAGGATTTATATCAAAGTGCAAAAATACTAATTCCTTATCATCATATTAACACATAAGGAAATAAACTAAGGCTTGTAAAAGTACCCTCTATACTAAATATTTGATATTAGTTGACTTTAGAATAGAATATTTATAAACCAAATTAACCCAACAAACTGAAAAATATCATGCATAAATGTACAATTTTTTTTAAATGAACCAGTTCAGAGATTAATAGCTGTTTACCCTAGGAGTTGTTTCACATGTTGTTTTGCAAAATATCCAAGGAAAACAAGGCAGTGCTCTATAATATGCCACAATTTTTATTGCAATGTGACCATTTTTGCAAGGATGGGGAGTTTTCTGTCAAAAACAATATTCCATCTAAGACTTTTATATGGAAATTGCCATCATAACTGATATTCAAAATATCTTTTATACTGCAAGACTTACATGATAAATATAAAACTCCTACACTTATTCAATAGCATACACTCAGTGGAAAACAGACAATAATAACAGCTATTTCTTTTCAGAAGATACTCAGGGAACAGAAACACACACTGAGGGTACTGAAAGTTAATGACACAGTTAACACAACTGAATTGGCATTCCTTTTGGAGGGGGGAATTAAACTCATTATAAAAAAAAAAAAATGTGTTCTATGCCTAGTGTTATATCTATGCTGCCATTGTCACCAAAAATATGCTTGCCAAGGCAAGTGAGGTGTATGAATGTTTGAGCCTCATAAAACTTCAGTCAAGTACAACTATAAATACTATTGAATAAAGTTTACCATCTCACCAGTGAATAATACGTTCAAGACATTCAAGTAGCTTAACCCTTTGCAGTATCATAAGCTACTCACATTGACAGTCATCTTCACTGTAGTGCTTGCTACAAGGGAGGCATACAAATAGTTATTTTGGCTAAAATATGATGAGAAGGCATTCCTCACATTCTACATAAAAGTAACAGCATTAGACAGCTTAATGTCAATCTCTAAT
This sequence comes from Oreotragus oreotragus, assembly GCA_006410675.1. NCBI lineage: Eukaryota > Metazoa > Chordata > Mammalia > Artiodactyla > Bovidae > Oreotragus > Oreotragus oreotragus. The sequence continues at coordinate 147,426 of SJYX01011646.1, forward strand.
AGACTGCTTACATGAATATTTCCTTCATTCATTGTGTTGGAAGGACCCAAAAAACATCAGAAACCTGTTTTTCCAGTTGACTGAGCTGGAGAAATAGAAGTTCCTCAAGATACAGATGGCACTTCACTGTTATTTTATAGGTGAAACTATTTCAAGTTACAGTTCAGTTCAGTTAACAAACAGTAACTGTAACTCTGGCATCACTGACTCAATGGTCGTGAGTCTGAGTGAACTCCTGGAGTTGGTGATGGACAGGGAGGCCTGGCATACTGTGATTCATGAGGTCGCAAAGAGTTGGACACAACTGAGCAACTGAACTGAACGGAACTGTTACAGTTCCGTTCAGTCACTCATTGTCTGTCTCTTTGTGACTCCATGGACTGCAGCAAGCCAGGCTTCCCTGACCATCACCAACTCCCAGATATTGCTCAGACTTATGTCCATGGAGTCGGTGATGCCATCCAACCGTCTCATCCTCTGTCGTCCCCTTCGCTTGCCTTCAATCTTTCCCAGCATCAGGGTCTTTTCCAATGAGTCAGTTCTTTGCATCAAGTGGTCAAAGGATTGGAACTTCACCTTAAGCATCAGTCCTTCAGATGAATATTCAGGACTGATTTCCTTTAAAATTGACTGGTTTGATCTCCTTGCTCTCCAAAGACTCTCAAGAGGCTTCTTCATCACCACAGTTCAAAAGCATTAATTTTTCTGTGCTCAATGGTCTTTATGGTCCAATTCTCACATTCATACATGACTACTGGAAAAAACATAGCTTTGACTAGACAGATCTTTGTCAGTCTCTTTCATTACTATTACATTGCCTCTCAATTTCTCTCTAGAGTCAACCCGTCCTTTTTATCATGGAACCATTTACTTGCCACTCACATTTGAAAACTGTAAATTACGTCTTAAAGGCATCTTTTGAGCTAGCATAAATAATTTTTTAAAGGTACTCTTTCAGGAGCCCATAATATAAATGCTAGGTCTTTTCTAGACTGTTTTGTATATGGCATCTTACAAAGCATTATCAGCAACCTTTCATAGGTAGCAACTTCACGAAAGATGCGGAGTTTACAGTATGGTTTCTCTACAATTGTTTTCTGTCATCATTTAAACAGAAGACGACTGTTTTCTTTTTCTCTCTCTCTCTTTTTGATCTCTTTTGTAGATTAACTTTCAGATCATTAAAAACGTTGTCATCATTCACTATAACTCCAGAAGTCAGTTTCAGAGCGTGCAAGTGGAATAAAGCAGAGGAAGCCAAGGGCAAAGTCGGGTTCCAGGAGGTGTTGGGGGAGCTCCAAGCATCCTTTCCGCCCCTGGCTGCTGCCAGGCTCTGTGCCTGACCCCTCCCCGCGACCAGGAATCTGGGCCTGAGGGCGGTCGGGAGAGAGCCTCTCGGGGCAGAATTCAGGTTAAACTGACTATCTCAGGCCCTAGGTCTGTGCTCATGGAGACCTGGGCCCCCGGCNCCCCCGACGAGCTTCTCTCCGCCGTCATGACCGCGGTTCTCCAGGACGTCAAGCTGAGCCCGGCCCAGCTGGGAGATATCTGCGTGGGTGAGTGGACCACCCTGGTCCTGCGCTCGATCCTCGCCTTCCCATCCCGTCAAAGCGTTCCTCAAACACCTCCCTCCATTCAGGCGCTTTCCAGGCGTCTTCAGTGAGGGAAATGGCGACAGACTGCACGCAGATAAGTGTAATCGTCTTTTTAGGGCTATAGACTCCATCACCCCTCCCCCGCGACCAGGCACTTTCTGTGCCGGCTGCAAGGACATTGTTCATATTAAGTATGACAGGAAGTAGGAATCGCAAGGGACAAACATTTCCACGCCAGAATTTTGGTGCCAGGGTTTGAGAACGCCCTACTGGGCAGAAGTCTGGGTTTCTCTACCCATCCTGATGTACTGTCTATGCCAGGGTAGAACAGAGGGAGCATCGAAGAACCATCAAAGTCTAGCTTTGCAGTTAATAATGGAGAAACTGCCTGGGGAATTTGCAGCAGAGCTTGGACCTGAATCTAGGACCTCTTGACCTTTAGTCTAATCTTTTCCCCCCACCTCTGATTCCCACCTTAGCCCGGAACCTAACATTATATGATAAGAGTCTCATCACAGAGGTGCCACCCCTAGGTGGGGGATCACTGTTCAACCCCTGGAGTGTGAGTAGGTGGAGGACACTCAAGGAGGTGTGCATTTTCAGAAACATTTTGCTGACAGGACTGCCTCCTCCGACTTCAAGCTTTGCACTACATTCTTCTTTCCGTGTTACCTTTAAAGGCAGGCGACCTGCCCAGAGTGTGCTGATTTGGAAAAGCAGGGTGCATGGGCAGGGGATCGTGGGCCTCTCAGGGACTGGATCTAGTGTCTGACCAGCACACTCTGCTGTGTAGCTGGCTCACTCTGTTCCAGAGCTTGACATTCCAGTGGTTCTGAAGGAGGATTTGGAACGCCCCCTGTCTGGTCATCACAGCTGGACCTTAGTGCCCAGAGCACCACCTGGCACTGACTGGAGGTTTGCTCTCCACAGGAAATGTGCTCCAGCCTGGGGCCGGAGCGATGATGGCCCGAATCGCCCAGTTTCTGAGGTAAACTTTTCTAGTTCTTGCTCTGGGTTGGCTATTCAGACTCTTGCTTGTGCTCCGGCCCCAGAGAACTCAGCCTGGTGGGAGAAGGTCAGAGTCTGGTGGACTCCAGACCCTGACACAGCCAGGGTGCTCGGCACCCTGTTTTTCTGGATGTAACCCTTCCCCTACTTTGAAAGGAGAGTGTGTTACTAGCGCGGAGCCAGGACAAACAGCCTTTGGGCCTGGAGCAGGAAGTTCGCTGTGGCCCAATCTTTCTTGAGCCTAAGTCAGCTGGTTGCTTTGGCTTTTGTGTGAACTCTGTAAATATTTACCTGTACATATGCAGGCAGGCACATTGAAGAGAGCTTTTAAAATGCTAGCTGGGCAAGCTGGCGCCTCCAAAGCAGAGCTCATCCACAGAGACTTGGGAATGGGCCAGAACCCAGGGGTCGCCCAGAAGGTACCCTGGTGAATTGCCCTTTACCTCTTGTCCTAAGATGGGGGAGGAGCTTTAAATTGTTTTCATGTGTAGATTTAAGAACCACTTATCTCTATAATCCCAGTTTCGTGGAGAAGCAATAATAGGAACATGAACTAGTGAAGGCACAGGAAAATGAGAAAAGACGTGGAGACTAGCAGACATTCAGACTGCTTAGCCTAGAGTTCAAAAGATTCCTCGATCTGGCTCCAGATGTGCCTTCCAGTCTTATCTACCTGCTGCTGCTGTTTTAAGCCACCCTGTCCGCCCACTGCTTTCCCTAAGCTGGTCCGTCTGTCTCTGCTGCCCTTCTCCTTGCTAGTTAAACTCTGCCCAACCAGTGTCACCATTTTCATCAGACTTTGCTGAGCACCCAAGGCTTAGCAAGAGGGCCCCTTCTTTTCCTGTCGCTGGCTACGTGCTTCCTTTTGATGTGCTTTGCTGTCTTGCTCCGGAGAAGGCAATGGCACCCCACTCCAGTACTCTTGCCTGGAAACTCCCATGGACGGAGGAGCCTGGTAGGCTGCAGTCCATGGGGTCGCTGAGTCGGACACGACTGAGCAACTTCACTTTCACTTTTCACTTTCATGTACTGGAGAAGGAAATGGCAACCCACTCCAGTGTTCTTGCCTGGAGAATCCCAGGGATGGCGGAGCCCAATGGGCTGCTGTCTATGGGGTCGCACAGAGTCGGACACGACTGAAGCGACTTAGCAGCAGCAGCAGCAGCTGTCTTGCTCTGTTGCTGTAGATGTGGCTAGTTATTTCACTTTGTGTGTGTGGTTGGGCATCCTCTCGGGCGCTGTATTTCCCTGCATGTCAGCAGGGATGCATGTCAGCATCCCTCACACTGAGTCAGTGTTTACTGATCACTGGGTGGATTGGGTGAAGGGGCAGTAACTAAGTAGTAGGAGTTAGGGGACCTGGGAAGGGTAAATAGGCCACAGGTGCCTAGGACATTCTCCACCCAAGAAGGTCTCAGCAAAACCTGGCCTGGCCTCTAGTCCAAAGGTTCCTAACCCTGATTATGTGCTAGAATCAGCAGGTTTCACCCCGAGGTTCTGNGGGACACGACTGAGCAACTTCACTTTCACTTTTCACTTTCATGTACTGGAGAAGGAAATGGCAACCCACTCCAGTGTTCTTGCCTGGAGAATCCCAGGGATGGCGGAGCCCAATGGGTTGCTGTCTATGGGGTCGCACAGAGTTGAACACGACTGAAGCGACTTAGCAGCAGCAGCAGCAGCATGATTATATCCATATTCTAACAAAAAAGCGAGCTTGAGCTGTTTTTTTAATTGGTATTGTGTGTAATACTTAGATTGTGAAAGTCATCAATGACTCAGGGGAAAATTGTAGTCAGATAGTAGATACCACAATACAAAGTATGGGTTAACGTTTCTTCATTTATAATAATCCTCGATATTTCATAAGATATAGAAAATTAACATTTTCATGTTGTAATTGATGGTCATATGTATGGACTATACTGTGTTTCAAAAGATCAATTTTTAATTCTTTGTTCATGAAGAATTAGAAAGTTAAATTTTAAATTGTATCAAATAGGCTTGTTGCCTCTTATTATAAATGCTTATATTGTTAATGGCACTACTCTTGCATAGTATGGAAATGTATCTTCTTGTCATGCAGTCAGACAAATACGGGATTTTCTGACCATGACCTATGAAACTATTTAGAGTTTATTGTAAAATAGAAAATGAGTACATTACTAAAGTCAATTTATTTTTAAAATATAGTCTTCTTGTTAAACTTATATACATAATTACTCTTTTGCTGTTTTATTGGTTATCAGTTCAGTTCAGTTCAGTCGCTCAGTCATGTCGGATTCTTTGTGACCCCATGAATCGCAGCACGCCAGGCCTCCCTGTCCATCACCAACTCCCTGAGTTCACTCAAACTCACGTCCATCAAGTTGGTGATTCCATCCAGCCATCTCATTCTCTGTTGTCCCCTTCTCCTCCTGTCCCCAATCCCTCCCAGCATCAGAGTCTTTTCCCATGAGTCAACTCCACATGAGGTGGCCAAAGTACTGGAGTTTCAACTTTAGCATCATTCCTTCTAAAGTTATAAGCTTCAATAATTGAAATATATTTTCTGTCAAGTTTTTTAGAAAATTTGAATGAAGCATGAAGAAAATGAGATAATTAACCCCAGAGTAATGTATTGATTCCTAGACATTCTTATTTCATCTATTCCTCTAATTCGCCTGCCTCCAGAAGTCTTAGTGAATTTGCTTTTTGAATGACAAGATGTTACAGGTGTTATAAGTGGTGTTTTCCTACCCTTTTCCTGAATTTAATCATTTCTCCAAGAATCCCTAAACACTTTAATGTTTAAGCACATTCAGATACCATGTAGGTACTGGTGAACATCTTCATTGCTACTAGATCATTGTTCCTAAGTTCTTTATAAAGTTTTAAGAGTAAAATAATACGAATTCTAACTGATATTTCCAAAATAAATTTAGAAACACAATTTTTATTTATTCCTTTTCATTTTAAAATGTCTACTTCTTTTTATAATGTTGAAAATATTGGTTCCCAATCGCAGCAGCAGTATTTTTATATTTTACATAAAATTTTGAATACCAATATTGTTGATAAGAATAGAATTACTGAGTTAGTATTTCACAATTTAAATTATATATTAGATGATTCTAATATAGTATAACTATTAGTATATTTTGTATATATTAATATGCATAAATATTTTATTTTTATATATATCCAGTGTTAGGAACATAGAGTCAAATGACTATAACTTAAATTCACTTGAAATATTTATTGCTGATAACCCAAAAGTATCTTTGCATTAAAAAATCTAATTGCTAATTTTTAAACTGAATTTTATTATAATGTTAAACTACTTATAAGTGGTAGAGTAAAATTTAACGAATTGCCTTCATGAAGTTTTGTTACTATTGTGTCCTTTCTATTCTATTCCCCTCATTCCATATAGCAATATTCTATTGCTGTTTTTACTATTTCCTTTCATTTTTATAAGTTGTAAATCATTGTATTTCTATATTGTATTAACTCTTCATTAAGTACATTCAAATATACCCACATGCTGATTTTCACATTAATCTTGGCTAAACAATGCATCTTATAACTAACTTTATAGAAATAAAGAATATTATCTATTGCTCTATACAGCTATTATGTAATATAATAATACAACTACTAAAAAGGGTCTTCTTAAAAATTGTAGTGTAATTGACATATTATATTAGTTTCATGTTTGCAACATATTGATTTGATATTTGTATACATTGTGAAATGAACAACTCAATAAGTCTGGTTAATCTCTCTCACCATACATAGTTTAAAAATTACTTCTTCTCAAGAGAACTTTTAAGAGTTATTCTCTTAGCAACTTTCAGTTATTTTATTAACTATAGTCCACATACATTACATCTCCATGACTTATTTCATAACCAGAAGTCTGTACTTTTTGATCCCATTCAACCATTTTGCCTATCTTCCACTACCCAGCCCCACCACTGGCAAATACACTCTTCTATATCTATGAATAATTTTTTATGGTTTGTTTTAAACTGGCTTGTTATGTTAGTGAGATCATATATATAGATCATATATATTTGTCTTTCTCTGTCTAATTTGCTTTATCTAACATCATGTCCTCAAGATCCATCAGTGATATTAATTTAACAATATTTTCTTCTTTTTATAGCTGAATAACATTCTGTTGTATATACACACACATAACACATTCATCCAACCACGGACACTTAGTTTCCTAGTGAGATCATATATATAGATCATATATATTTGTCTTTCTCTGTCTAATTTGCTTTATCTAACATCATGTCCTCAAGATCCATCAGTGATATTAATTTAACAATATTTTCTTCTTTTTATAGCTGAATAACATTCTGTTGTATATACACACACATAACACATTCATCCAACCACGGACACTTAGTTTCCATGTCTTGACTATTGTAACTAATGATAAAGTGAACATGGGATTGCATATAACTTTTTGAGTTAGTGATATTTTTCCTTTGAATAAATACACAGAAAGTGGGATTGCTAAATCATATAGTAGTTCTATTTTTAATTTTTTAAGTCATCATATTGTTTTTTACATAGTGGCTGCACTAATTTACATTGATTGCTATCAATCATGCATGAGTTCCTCATCTTCTGCATCCTCACCAACACTTGTTCCTTCTAGCCTTTTTACTAATACCATTTTACCATGTATGAGGTGATGTTATATCATTCTGGCTTTGATTTGCATCCATCTGATATTTAGCAATGTAGAGCACTGTTTCTTTGGGAAAAAATAAAAAAGTCAGATCCGGTTTCTCCTGTTCCATTTATCTTTTCATTTGTTGATGATTCCTTTGTTGTGCAGAAGGTTTTTAGTTTGATGTAGTCCCACTCCTTTGTTTTTCCTTTTGGTGTGAAATTCAGACAATCATTGCCAAGACCAATGGGAAGAATAATACCACCTAATTTNATGTAGAGCACTGTTTCTTTGGGAAAAAATAAAAAAGTCAGATCCGGTTTCTCCTGTTCCATTTATCTTTTCATTTGTTGATGATTCCTTTGTTGTGCAGAAGGTTTTTAGTTTGATGTAGTCCCACTCCTTTGTTTTTCCTTTTGGTGTGAAATTCAGACAATCATTGCCAAGACCAATGGGAAGAATAATACCACCTAATTTGCTATTAGGAGTTTTATAGTTTCAGATATTACATTCAAGTTTGTATTATATTTTGAGTTTTTTTTTAATATTTAATGTAAGATGGTACAGTTTCTTTTCTTTCTTTGGATTTGGCTATACAGTTTTCTCAAAACAATGTGTTGAAGATACTGTCTTCTTCCATTATATTTATTTCCCCCTCTTGTCCTTTGTCATAAATCAATTAGCCATAGATGTGAGGATTTATTTCTGGACTCTATTCTTTCCATTAGTCTGTGTGTCTGTTTTGATGGCCATAAATACTGTTTTGGTTACTGTAGCATTGTAACATAGTCTGAAATCAGGGAATGTGATGATTCCAGGTTCTTCTTTCTCAAGAATGTTTTGTCTATTCAGAGTCTTTCTATTTATACAAATTTTAGAATTTTTTATTCTTTTATATTGAAATGTCATTGAAATTTTAATATGGGTTGAATGAAATCTTAGCTTGCTTTGGGTGATACGGACATTTTAACAATGTTAATTCTTCTAATCCATGGTATCTTTCTATTTATTTTGTTGGTCTTCAGTTTCTTCATGAATGTCTTATAATACTCTGTGTACAAGTCTTTCACCTCCTTGGTTAAATTTATTCTTTTTTTGATGCAATTAATTTCTCTTTCTGATAGTTCACTTATCAGTGTATATAAATGCAACAGTTTTCTATATACTGATTTTGTATCTTGCAACTTGACTACATTTATTATTTCTAACAGTTTGTGGTAGAGTCTGTACAGCTTTCTATATATATATATATAATATCTGAAAATAGTGACAGCTTTACTTTTTTCCTTTGCATTTGGGATGGATTTTGTTTCATTTTCTTGCCTGTTTACTCTGAATAGGAGTTCCAGTACTATTTCAAATGAAAGTGATGAGAGAAGACATCCTTGTCTTGTTCCTGAGTTTGAGGAAAAGTGTTAGATTTTCTCCATTGAGTATGATGATAGCTGTGGCTTGTCATATATGTCATTTATTATATTGATGTATGGAAGCTGGATATCTCCTTTGTTGAGTGTTATTTTATCATAAATAGATACTGAATTTGTCAAATGGTTTCTGAAATCTATTTATATGATAATATCATTTTTATTGTTTGTTTTCTTAATGTGGGATATCACATTGAAAGATTCACAGATGCCAAATGAACCTTATATCCTTGGAATACATTTTACTTGATGATGGTGTATGATACTTTTACTATATTGTTGAATTCAGTTTGTGAATATTTTGTTGATAATTTTTGCATGTGTGTTCTGCACTAATACTGGCTTGTAATTATTACCAATCTGATCATCTTAAGCTTAGTTTCTTATTGTGTTTTGTTTATTGGGAAAGTGGAACAGAAGTTCCCACTTTGGAGCTAACAAGTAGACTGCTGGGAGTAGAAAGCAGTGATTCTGAGGTAATAGTCTTTCCCATTTTAAGTTATTGTGGAATAGTTTAACATCTCCTGAATATAATGATGTGGTTTTTATGGCTCCCTTTAACTATGAATAAAGTGTATTCTCATTGATTAAAAACAAGTTTCTTTGCCATTAATTCCAAGTATGTTTGATTGATGATATTTTATTGAATTTCTATATATGTCCATTTGAGTTTTAGTGTTGGATATAAATAGAGAATAACCCTTGATGTCTTCACTTTGGGCTAATGGATGAGGATAACTCTTTTTTTTTTTTTTTAACTCAGGTGAGAAGTCCAACACTACTTATCATGATTATGTGTAATTGTACTACAAGTAACAGTGTCCTTACTTACATAAGTATACTTACTTATTTCTCAGTTAATGGTGTGGCAATCACTGAATATCCACTGTAATCTTTGTCTCTGTCACACTGAGGCAAAATTAAAATCAACAACAATACTTCCCTCTTTCACAAAATCTTAGTTGTCTCTGAAAGGACAATTAAGAAAAATGAAAAGAATATAGAAGACAGAATCAAGGTGTAGATACAAATCAGTAAACATATTATAGTAAAATGAAATATCTTGACATTAAAAACCAGGCAATAACAACTAAGAAAATAGTTAAGAGGCAGGGGAAAATGTATAGCAAAATTAAAATTAACTATTTTTCATTACATTAAAATATTCTATGAGCAAACATAAAAGAAAATTTAATTCATGCTCTGGATTTGCTTTATTACAAACTGATTACTTTAAAAAAAGAAACCTATTACCAAGCCATTAATGTATTGCTTTATTTGATTTTAGATATTTCAGTGAAAAAGTAATTCTGTGACTGTATTTTAAGATCTTAGTTTTACTAAAGCTTTAAGTCCTTTTCTATATCTTATTGCTGATCAAGAGCATTAAATTACACCTTCATGTTGTAGCACTCTCAATCTAGATTCAAAAAGGCCTAACTGATTCTGACTATAGATTTCAGGTTAATTAGAGTTTGTTTAGTAGCTTCAAAATGTTAGGCAGTTAACTAAACTAGAAAAGACAAGTGTACTTAAAGTTGAGCAGAAATGTAACTTATTGTGACTGATCCCGTTACCTATTAAGGACATGTTATCCAAACTAGCACCCGAAGTAATCAAATGAAAGGTTATACACTAATGAAGTACATACTATGATTTGAGAAAGGGACAAATAATGTCTGGAAATTATGTCTGACTACCGGACAACAAATTTGTAATGTTCAAGGAGAGGAGGTGGGAAGGTGAGAGAATCAGGTTGTGTCTGACTTTTATAGTAGTGGAAAAGACTCCAGGACTGTTTTACTATGGCAATAATTTGTTATTGGTTAGTTTCTGTCTGGGGATCCCTGGTGGCTCATGGTAAACCATCCACCAGCAATGCAGGAAATGTAGATTCAATCCCTGGGTCAGGAAGATTCCCTGGAGAAGGAAATGGCAATCCACTCCAGTAATCTTGCCTGGAGAATCCCATGGACAGAAGAGCCTGGCAGGCTACAGTTCATGGGGGTCACAAAGAGTTGGACATGGCTGATTGGAAGGACTGATGTTGAAGCTGAAACTCCAATACTTTGGCCACCTGATGTGAAGAGCTGACTCATTTGAAAAGACCCTTATGCTGGGAAAGATTGAGGGCAGGAGGAAAGGGATGACAGAGGAGGAGATGGTTGGATGGCATCACTGACTCGATGGACATGGATTTGGGTAAACTCCGGGAGTTGGTGATGGACAGGGAGGCCTGGCATGCTGTGGTTCATGGGGTCACAAAGAGTTGGACTGAACTAAAGTGACTCAGCAACAAGATAAGTAGTTTCTGTCTACCTAACGTTCTAATAAAATAAATATATGTGAGTATTATACCTTGTTCCTACCATCATATCAAATAAATTTATCATTTTATATTATTAAGTGTAATATGATATGAATATATTGTTGATACTTCTACAATACTTATTCTGTATAACATGTTCAAATATTGTTGTTGTTCAGTCACTCAGTTGTGTCTGACTCTTTACAACCCCATGGACCTCAGCACACCAAGCTTCCCTGTCCTTCACTATTCCCAGAGTCTGCTCAGACTCATGTTCATTAGTCGGTGATGCCAGCCAGCCATCCTGTCCTCTTTCATCCCCTTCTCCTCATGCCTTCAGTCTTTCCATAGCATCAGGGTCTTTTCCAGTGAGTTGGTTCTTCCCATCAGGTAGCCAAAGTACTGGAACTTCAGCTTAAGCATCAATCCTTCTCATGAATATTTAGGGTTGATTTCCTTTAGGATTAACTGGTTTGATATCCTTGCTGTCCAAGGGACTCTCAAGAGTCTTCTCCAGCACCACAGTTGAGAGGCATCATTGCTTTGGTGCTCAGTCTCTTTTGTTGCCCAGCTCTCACATCCACACGTGACCACTGGAGATACATAGCTTTGACTATCTGTATATTTGTCAGCAAAGTGGTGTCTCTGCTTTTTAATACACTGTCTAGGTTTGTCATAGCTTTTCTTCCAAGGAGCAAGCATCTTTTGATTTCATGGCTGAAGTCACAATCTGAAGTGATGTTGGAGCCCAAGAAAATAACGTCTGTCACTTTATTTTTTGTTTTATGTTTTCATTGTTTCCCCATCTATTTGCCATGAAGGGATGGGACCAGATGCCATGATCTTAGTTTTCTGAATGTTGAGCCTTAAGTCAACATTTTCGCTCTCCTTTTTCACTTTCATCAAGAGGTTCTTTAGTTCTTTGCTTTCTGCCATAACAGTGTTGCCATCTGCATATCTGAGGTTATTGATATTTCTCCCAGCAATCTTGATTCCAACTTGTGCTTCATCCAGCCCAGCATTTGTCATGATGTACTCTGCATATAAGTTAAATAAGCAGGGTGACAATATAGTGCCTTGACGTATTCCTTTCCCAATTTGGAAACAGTCCATTGTTCCATGTCCGATTCTAACCATTGCTTCTTGACATGCATACAGATTTCTCAGGAGGCAGGTCAGATGGTTTGGTATTCCCATCTGTTTTAAGAATTTTGCGCAGTTTTTTGTGATCCACATAGTCAAAGGCTTTAGCTTAGTCAATAAAGCAGTAGATGTTTTCCTGGAACTCTGTTGCATTTTCGATGATCCTGTAGGTGTTGGCAATTTGACCTCTGGTTCCTCCGTCTTTTCTAAATCCAACTTGTTCATCTGGAAGTTTTCAGTTCACATATTGTTGAAGTCTAGCTTGAAGGATTTTGAGCATTACCTTACTAGCATGTGAAATGAATGCAATTGTGTGTTAGTTTGAACATTCTTTGGCATTGCCTTTCTTTGGGATTGGACTGAAAAGTGATCTTTTCCAGTCCTGTGGCCACTGCTGAACATATTCAAATCACAAAAAAAAGTAAGCTTATTTGTTGAAAAAGTTTTGTGTCACATACTTGTCAGTTTTCAACAATCTGACACAATCAGAACAGGTAATTATTTTCAAGAAAAGTATTAAATCGTGGGTCAAATTCCAAAATTGAGGTTCACCATCATTGAATTGCATAGGCTTCTCCTTTTTATTTTCTTTCAGTTATAACTGTTCTCAAAAAAAATGTGGTCAATATTTTTGACATTCTTAAGTTAGTATTTGTATTTATTAAGTTCTATACAACTTAAGTTGTATTTCTTTAGTAATCTAATAATGTTCTTTATGAAAGAGCAACAGTTTTTTTTTTTTTAATTGAGTCACAGATCTGAAATTAAAGCACACATGAATGGATATTGGGAGGAAAATATTTTCACAAAGAAAGCAATCCTGTATGTCTGTAAGACCTCAGTGCCTCACTATGTAATGTTGGGTAATAAGTGTATTTTATGCAAGACCTATTGTTCTCATATGTAAAATGGAAACATTACAAATATTATAGAGCACTACAAATGGGGTTGCATTAGTAGTCTTTGTCTTAGATCGCTGTCACAAGGAGCACAGAAATCACATAAAGCCCTAGGCATGATGCCTGACAGAGAGTAAACATACAAAAGGCAATGTGTTGCAGTATTACAGGAAAGTGAGGTATCTTTTGAGGTGAGGTGATTACACTCAATAGGACTTGGTTATTGTTGAATGTGCTGAGTGAAAATGGTAGCACATTCAATTCTTTCTGTTTAGTCTTTGAAGTAAGCCAGAAAGAAAATCACCAATACAGTATACTAATGCATATATATGTAATTTAGAAAAATGGTAACTATAACCCTGTGTGTGAGACAGCAAAAGAGACACAGATGTATAGAACAGTCTTTTGGACTCGGTGGGAGAGGGAGAGGGTGGGATGATTTGGGAGAATGGCACTGAAACATGTATAATATCATATAAGAAATGAATCACCAGTCCAGGTTTGATACAGGATGCTTGGGGCTGGTGCACTGGGATGAACTGGAGGGATGGTACAGGGAAGGAGGTGGGAAGGGAATTCAGGATGGGGAACATGTGTACCCCCGTGGCAGATTCATGTTGATGTGCGGCAGAACCAATACAATATTGTAAAGTAATTAGCCTCCAATTAAAATAAATAAATTTAAATTAAAAAATAAAAAGGCAAAAAAAAAAGAAAAATTATTCTGTTTTCTTAAATTTCATGAATGCTGTGCTGTGCTATGCTTAGCTGCTGAGTAACATCCAACTCATTGCAACCCCAAGTACTGTAGCCTGCCAGGCTCCTTTGTCCATGGGGACTCTCCAAATAAGAATGCAGAACCAATACAATATTGTAAAGTAATTAGCCTCCAATTAAAATAAATAAATTTAAATTAAAAAATAAAAAGGCAAAAAAAAAAGAAAAATTATTCTGTTTTCTTAAATTTCATGAATGCTGTGCTGTGCTATGCTTAGCTGCTGAGTAACATCCAACTCATTGCAACCCCAAGTACTGTAGCCTGCCAGGCTCCTTTGTCCATGGGGACTCTCCAAATAAGAAGAGTGCAGTGGGTTGCCATGACCTCCTCCAGGGAAATTTCGTGCATATCTTCTGTTTTCTTATGGTTTCAAAGAATTAATAATGGTCACAAAAGAAGTGTTAGAGATTGGGTTGTGTTTTTCATGTTATAATCATTAAACCAATGTCTGGGTGTTAACTTCAGGAAATTATTAGAATGCTTAGTCAAATACACCTTAGATAAAACTCAAAGAATCAATTTTGTTTGTTTGAAGTTTTTTAAATCAGAGTTTCAATTTCATTACTTGTGATTGGTATGTTCATGTTTTCTATTTCTTCTTGATTCAGTCTTAAAAGGTTGTCCCTTTCTAAGAATGTGTCCATTTCTTACACAGCTTCAAGATTGTCCATTTTATTGGCATATAGTTGCTTATAGTCTACTATGATCTTTGTTTAATATGTCTTCTTTCATTTCTAATTTTATTAATTTGAGTCCTCACCCACATTTTTTTTGTCAAGTCTAGCTAAAATTTTATCAATTTTGTTTATCTTTTCAAAGAACCAACTTTTAGTTTAACCTTTGCTTTTGTTTTCTTCCCCTGTATCTCATGTATTTCTGCTCTGATCTTCATGATTTCTTGCCTTATACTAACTTCAAGTTTTGTTTGTTCTTCCTCTAGTTGCCTTATTTTTTAAATTTAAATGTATTTATTTTAATTGGAGGCTAATTACTTTACAATATTGTATTGGTTTTGCCATACATCAACATGAATCTGCCACGGGGGTACACGTGTTCCCAATCCTGAACCCCCCTCCCACCTTCCTCCCCATACCATACTCTGGGTAATCCCAGTGCACCAGCCCCAAGCATCCTGTATCCTGCATCAAACCTAGACTGGTGATTCGTTTCTTATATGATAGTATACATGTTTCAATGCCATTCTCCCAAATCATCCCACCCTCGCCCTCTCCCACAGAGTCCAAAAGACTGTTCTATATATCTGTNCTCCCTCCCCATACCATCCCTCTGGGTCATCCCAGTGCACCAGCCCCAAGCATCCTGTATCCTGCATCGAACCTAGACTGGTGATTCGTTTCTTATATGATATTATACATGTTTCAATGCCATTCTCCCAAATCATCCCACCCTCGCCCTCTCCCACAGAGTCCAAAAGACTGTTCTATACATCTGTGTCTCTTTTGCTGTCTCAAATACAGGGTTATCGTTACCATCTTTCTAAATTCCATATATGGAGAAGGAAATGGCAACCCACTCCAGTGTTCTTGCCTGGAGAATCCCAGGGATGGGGGTGCCTGGTGTCTATGGGGTCGCACAGAGTTGGACATGACTGAAGCGACTTAGCAGCAAATTCCATATATATGCGTTAGTATACTGTATTGATGTTTTTCTTTCTGGCTTACTTCACTCTGTATAATCGGCTCCAGAGAGTCCCTTGGAAAGGGAATGCAAGGAGATCCAACCAGTCCATCCTAAAGGAAATTAGCCCTGAATATTCATTTGAAGGACTGATGCTGAAGCTGAAACTCCAATACTTTGGCCACCTGATGCGAAGAACTGACTCATTTGAAAAGACCCTGATTTGAGGAAAGTTTGAAGGCAGGATGAGAAGGGGATGACAGGGGATGAGATGGTTGGATGGCATCACCAACTCAATGGACATGAGTTTGAGTAAACTCCGGGAGTTGGTGATGGACAGGGAGGCCTGGTGGGCTGCAGTCCATGGGGTTGCAAAGAGTTGGACACAACTGAGTGACTGAAGTGAACTAAACTGACTGAACTCCAAATTCTTCTTCTCTGGAGGGCACCATGACATGACATTTCTTTAGTTTTGACAATTTTTTTTTCCAGTTTTTTCCATATCACCAAAGATATATATGTGCAACTATGTCAATTTTAGGCATCTCAATACTTTTTTCTGCCATGGTAAATAGAATTTAGCTTTATTATACAATCTTCCAGCTGATCAAAAGGATGTGCTTTGAGATTCTGAGTCTCCAGTTTTGTCAATTTCTTACCTCTTAGCTTCTATTTTTTACTTCTGTAAAATAGAGGTATGATGATATCACCCCTTGTGCTATAACACCCCTTATCTGAAGGAGTTCACACAGCAGGCCCGAGACTCTATCTTTGAGAAACCTAATTACAATGGTAAATAGAATTTAGCTTTATTATACAATCTTCCAGCTGATCAAAAGGATGTGCTTTGAGATTCTGAGTCTCCAGTTTTGTCAATTTCTTACCTCTTAGCTTCTATTTTTTACTTCTGTAAAATAGAGGTATGATGATATCACCCCTTGTGCTATAACACCCCTTATCTGAAGGAGTTCACACAGCAGGCCCGAGACTCTATCTTTGAGAAACCTAATTACAGGATTGGCCCTTTGCTGGCATCTAGAAACTTGGGTTTTAGGAGGGTTCCCACTGTTCCCTGATAATAATGGCTCACTGCAACTAAACTGTTTAATCAGACTGTTTTAGTCTCTGCTGAACCCATGTTTCCTTCTGGAGTTTGGAATTTTTGCAGGGACCAAGCAGAGGTGCCCATGTGACAGGCACCGAGTAAAATCCTCAGGCACTGAGTCTTTCCCAAGCTTCCCTGTGTGGACAGCATTTCACATGTATTGTCACAATTTAGTGCTTAGGGGAATTTGTTACCTCCTATATGAGACTGCTGGGAGAGAACCACTGGGGCTCATGCCTGCAGACTTCACCCATACTCCTTTCTCCTTTGCTGATTCTGCATTGTGTTCTTTCTGCAATAATCATCGCCATGAGTATCACTCTGTGCTGAGTCCTGTGAGTTCTCCTAATACATCAAACCAAGGGGTAGTCTTGAGAACCCCGCACCAGAGGATTATCGTGAGCTTTAAGTGAGCTCAGACAAACTGAACAGTTAGCACTTTTCCAGACTAAACAGGTGTTCATCTGAGAGAAGTCATTTACCAAGCAGGTCTGGATTTGAGGAGGATTTCCATACTACCTTTGGCCTGAATGTGAGATTCCTCAGTGCTATCAGGGGAATGGACATCACTCATGGAAGATCACTGTATACTTTGGAGATTCCCTCTCTGCTTTTAGTCGTGTGTGAGCATCACAGGAACATGACTGTAGGATCTACAGTTTCATTTTCTTTTTAAGTTGTTTCTTCTTTAATTCAAACTCACTAGACACCTAGAACTATATTTACTACCATTTAAATTACAGTTGTATCACATGATGAAATGTAGGCAAATTAATTCAGCTGTGGGTTTCCTCTGTCTTATTTTGCAACAAGAATAGTATTAGTTCATTAATATTTTCTTTTTTTATATTCTCACTTGAATGCCATAGCAACCAGTGAGAAATTCACAGTCAGGAAGGAAATAGTAAGACATTTCTATTCTGGGTCTAAAAATGTTTGATCTAACATTCTCAGTTCTTGTTCAAGTATGGATATATGCAAATCCTCAAATGATTTTTCTGCAACAATAGTCACCTGGTTTCTAAAAATGATCATGAAGTTTATTAAAATGTCAAGTGGACTCAGCTAATGCATGACCAAATTATGTTTCAAATGTATTTATATTTTCATAAAATAATACTGAGAGATGGTGTATAGAGTCACTTACTTATTTGGCACAATTTCTTGGCCACTGAAAACCTTCTAGGCCCTTGACAAACCAGACAATAGCATCACAATTAAGACTCCAATGAGTGGACACAATATAACAGCTAATATGGTTACCCAGATTGGGCACTGTGCTTGAGACTATGAAGCAACTAAAACAGAGAAAAGTGATGGGCATCTGAAGAGGCAGGGGATGGGATCATATTAGTTAGCATTTTCTGTGCAACGATCTGCTCCAAAATGTAATGGCTTAAAGCAACAGCCATTTTATTTATGTTCTGATTCTATAGGTTGATACTGTAGGTCCGGCTCAACTGTTTGTCTGTTTTTTTTCCTACTTGTTTTGACTGGGCTCTCTAGTGGACAGCTGCCGGTCAGCAAGACAGCTGTTTCCAGGGCTCATTGCCTGGGCTGATGAGTGACTGGGTTACATGATCTGTCACCCCCTAACTAGACGGCCTGGCCTCGTTCTCACACTGGCTGGTTCCAAGAGCAGCATGGAGGCACGCCCCAGGGGGCGAGCACGTTCCAGGCTTGTGTCATAATTTCTGTTGACCTTTTGTGGATTACATATCCTGGTACAGAGTCAGTGCTGGAGAGCCCCACCCAAGGGCTGGACACTGGCAGGCCTGAGACATCGGGGCTGTTCCTGTAACAGTCTACTGCCGTTGCATCCTTTACTTCTTTATGCTCTGTCTGAGATGTTCTCAAATGTTTGAAATCAACTGACCTGTACTTATTAACCTAATTATAGTAAGGTACTTAAAGAGTTTTTTTTTTTAATGTCATTATGTTTTCCAAGAGACACAACGTGCCAAGGTATTTCTGAGCCCTTCCTATCTTTCGTTAGTTTTTCATTGTCACCTTATGTGAGTTTGCTAAATGAGACTGAAGTAACAACCAGGATGGATGCAAAAATAGGTTTTGATAAAGTCAAGGGAGTTAATGCTATGAAGACTCTGATCCCTGTCAAGAGACTATATATGCTGTGGTCTGAATGTGTGTCTCCAAAATCCATGTGTTGACATTCTAATCCAAACGTTGTTTAGTCATTAAGTTGTGACTTAATGAGTTGAGTCTTTTGTGACTCCATGGACTATAGTCAAAATCCTCTGTCCATGGGATTTTGCAGGCAGGAAAACTGGAGTGGGTTGCCATTTCCTTCTCCAGGGGATCTTCCCAACTCAGGGATCGAACCTGCATCTCCTGAATTTGCAGGTGAATTCTTTACTGCTGAGCCATCCCCAAAGCCCCGATGTGATGGCAGTAGGAAGCGAGGCCTTTGGGAGGTGATTGTTCCTTGAGGTCAGAACCTCATGAATGGTATTAGTCCCCTTATTAGAAGAGATCAATGTGAGCTCCTTTGTCCCTTCCAACATGTGAAGTTACAGCAAAAAGACAGCCAACCAGGAAGCAGGTTCTCACCAGGTAGTGAAGGAAGAGAAGCATTAGAAAGCTAGAAGGAAGTCGGAAACCCCTGCTGGCTGAGCAGGGATAAACAGTTACAAGAAAAAACAACAACAAAAGTTCCAAAGGAGGATGAAGGGAGGGAGGGAGGGAGAGTGAAAAAGACTATGTCAACATCTGTGGCGCTCTGATCCTAGGTGTTCTTCACTAAAAGTTCTGTTCTGGGTGACGTTAGTCTCTCAGCAAATAGTTCTTGACCCCTACCTTGTACCAGACATTGGCCAACAGTAATGAGCAAGTGGACAGCATCCCTGCTCTTAAGGATCTTATATTCTAGAAGGGAAGACAGGTAATAGGCATGCCATTGTTCAACTGACAGCAAGTGAGTAAGCGTGGAGAAAAATATGTACATGACTGTAGCAGTGCATGTATAACCCACCTACTCAAGTCTGAGGGCTGGGACAAGGTTTCCCCCACAAAGCAACATTGAAGTCAACGCACCGTGTTTTGTAATAGGTGCAACAGGGTCGTTGGGATTCCCCAGATAACTGTGATTTTCCTGTTCACAATAAATTCAGAGAGGGAAAAGCAATCACCTGCAATCACAGTGAATACTAAGTGGCATTCAAGCCCAGGGTACCTTACGTGTTTTCAATAAATGTAAAGCATAAAGTGACTATTTTACCCATTTTCTACGTGAATCTTTGTCATTTGTTGTTGTTTAGTGGCAAAGGCGTGTCCAACTCTTTTGGAAAGCCATGGCCTCTGGCCCACCAGGCTGTGCTGTCCATGGGATTTCCCAGGCAAGAATACTGGACTGGGCTGCCCTTTCCTTCTTCAGGGATCTTCCCAACCCAGGGATTGAACCTGTGTCTCCTGCCACTGAGCCACCAGGCTTCCCATAGGAGGTTTTAAATAGGTACACTGCATTGTTTCCAACAAGTGAGATACACTGTATAAAATTCTAAATATCCAATATAAAGTAGATATTGTTCCCTGCTTCCTCCTGGCTCCCTTCTCTGCAGGCAATACCAGTCAGTCTCTGGTATATCCATCCAGAGGTATGTTTCATACTTGTAGCACTTGGCACTCACTTTGTGTCAGCTGCTTTTCAGACATTTTTTTACAAGTATTTACTTGTTTAATCCTAATAAAATTTTACGTGGCAAATATAATTATTTACCCCATTCTTCATGTTTGCACATATTTTTCCATACACGTGTTTTAGATTTTACGTGCACATCAGAGATGCTTCTCCCTGCGTGCGAGTCAGCTTTTGCTTTGGTAACACCACATAAAAAACAAATACAAGGTCTTAATGGCTCCATGACAAACATTTATTTTATACTCACAAGTCAGCTGTTGGTCTGACTCCAGCCTGGAGGTCAGATTTGTGTCTGCTTCATGCATCTCTCCTTCCAGAATCTTGACTGAGGGAGCGTCGCCCACTAGAGAGATGTGCCTGCCAAGTGGCAGAAGTGTAAGAGGGAAGTAGAAACACAATACCTTCAGAAACCTCCATCCTGGGGACTTCCTTGGAGGCCCAGTGGCTAAGACTTTGCCTTCCAGTGCAAGGTGTGCAGGTTTGATCCCACACGCCTTAGGGCCAAGAAAACAAAACAAAACATAACACAGAAGCAGTATTGTAACAAATCCAGTAAAGATAGCAAAGACTATCCACATCAAAAAAATCTTAAAACTTTTCCACCTTGAGCTGAAGGACTTTTTCTTCCTCCACACTCCTTTGGTTAAAATGAGTCACATGACCAAACTCAGCGAGTCGGGAAACCCTACTCCACGTGGCAAGTATAAGGAAAAAGCAAAATTTTTTAATGAAGTTGCCTCATCTACTGGAGAAGACAATGGCACCCCACTCCAGTATTCTTGCCTGGAAAACCCCATGGACGGAGGAGCCTGGTAGGCTGCAGTCCATGGGGTCGCTAAGAGTAGGACACGACTGAGCAACTTCACTTTCACTTTTCATTTTCATGCATTGGAGAAGGAAATGACAACCCATTCCAGTGTTCTTGCCTGGAGAATCCCAGGGACGGGGGAGCCTGGTGGGCTGCCGTATATGGGGTCGCACAGAGTCAGACACAACTGAAGTGACTTAGCAGCAGCAGCAGCTTCTGTCTGAGGCTACAGACAGAGTGCTACAGACTCTGAAAGCACAACTTGCATTGTCTGCAGCTAATAGTGGAAAAGCTGAAAAGACAGAACAATGAGTGAATTACTGATTTTCCTGTGGTCTTCTGGCTGGCAAGATAATAAACCGCTCCCTTTTCTGTTTTCATTTCTCAGGTTTTTGCATCATGTTTGGAAAAAAAAAGAAAAAGATTGAAATATCGGGCCCATCCAACTTCGAACACAGGGTTCACACTGGGTTTGATCCACAGGAACAGAAATTTACCGGCCTCCCGCAGCAGTGGCACAGCCTGCTAGCAGACACCGCCAACAGGCCGAAGCCCATGGTGGACCCTTCCTGCATCACACCCATCCAGCTGGCGCCCATGAAGGTATGGCCAGAACTTGCTCTTTAAGTTGGCTTGAAAAGCGTGACCTCATTTAATGCAGGGTGAGCTCTCAAATGCCTAAATCATGTATTTGTTGTTAAATACCCACATATTATCCACAGTTATTCTTTAGTGATTATAATGTTCACCACTTATTGTAAATTGCAGAACATGAAAAGCAGCCTTAACTTTCAGACATGAGTCTTTTTTATTCATATTCATACAATGCAATCACAAAATAGGAAATGTTTATTTCTACTTTAAATGGTGTTTGTGTCAGTAACCTCTGAGTAGATATTATATTAGGCAGCCTTGTGTTGTTATGCATTTGCCCTCAGAATGTCTAAACTTTTATATAAAGTTTAGTAAGAACAGGCTTTAACTATACTAAATGATTTTTATGTATGTATACACACATACATGCATATGCATATATATTTTGTATATAATAAAATATATTTATAAGTGTATACATACCTATAAATTATATAGTCTTCATAGTCTAAGAGAGAGAGATTTCAAATAAAAATGAATTATGAGATTCCTAAAATAAGATATAACTTACCTTAAACAAATAGCTAGTAGATTTTTAAAAGGACTGTTCATCAGGATCATTGCATTAAAGTGGAAATCAGACTCAAAACATTTCAGATAGGTCAAGAGACTACCAAAAACTCAGCCTTTGCAGTTTCCTTCTGTACATCAGGATGATAAGAATTCCCTGGGCCATCATATTGCCCAAAGTCTTCCTATGAGAATTAAACATCAGTGAAGCTTATCGTCATGTTATCCAATAGGTCAAATTCTGTCCTCACTTCTTATATCAGTAGGCATCTGAGCTATGTAAATACCTTATTCTCTATTAACATGCATATTGAATACACTGGCCTTAAATGATATGTAAAACAACAGTGGATGCATTTTTAAAGGGTGTAAACGAACCTAGCTGATAAATTACAAGAAATGCTTGTAAGAGATCACTTGCACTGAGTAATTTGGAATTGTGATTCTGTCATTTATTCATGTCTTATTAGTCAATTTATTCTAGTACTGAACATGTGGGTCTGTCCTGCTCAAAGATTGATACAGAGTGTTTTAATCTTGCATCTCGTAAATTTTATGTTCTGATAAGATTTTGAAACTTTTCAGGCCAGCTGAAATATAAAAAAGAGGTGGATAATCAAGAAGATAAATCTTTAGGGACAAAAAGGAACCTCTCATCTTAAACAGGTATTGATCAACATTTAATAGAAGCTGACCAGTTAACCAACTCTACCTGTTAATATTAGGCAGTATTCTGGACAAGGAGGCCTGGAGTGCTGCAGTCCAAAGGGTCAGACACGACTGAGCAACTGAACTGAACTGAACTGATCCTTCTATTGAAGATGATTTTCTCTGGAATAAAAGATAAATGCCTCACTAATGACTAAATAATAGGCTGGAACTTATCTAAAAAGAAATCGAGATTGGAAAGAATTTGCTTTATCATTTCATTATTTTTTGCAATATTCCGAGTTTTTATAAAACCCAGAAAAGGAAGATGAAGTATGCCACAAAAAAGTTGTCTGCTATTGATCATCATGGCAAAGGAGAATGTCCAAATGAAACAAGGGCTTTTTTCCTAACTTTAAGAAATTGCCATTTGATGAGGAGTATTCTGGAAGGGAGCAGTTTTAGTGTATCATGCTAGCTAAAGGCCAGGACGTGCTCTCTTGTCAGGGAGTGTGGAATGTGCTTATTATGGGATGAGGTTAGAGTAACATCTATTGCACTTGTGCTAGTCCTAGCAGGTTCTGGCTGGCAGTAAAGTAGGAAGCTTCCATCTCAGTGATAATGCATCATGTGCAGTGGCTATAGGACATAAGAGAATCTTCTAGCTCATTTCTTCCATCTCCTGGGTGAGCTAGCTACCTTTCTTCTTGGACAGAATTTATCAGCCCCACTGAGAATTGGAGCAAAGTTACCTAATTGAGCCCCATGTTTCTCCTACTCACGTAATGGGCTTCCCAACTTTGATGCCGAATGTGTGAGAATCCAGTCTGTATGGGGGAATATTTGTTATAGACATTTAAATGCTAACAGAGAAATGACTAGAAAATACATCTCAAGTATGAATCCAGTCCTAGATTTCTGCACATTTCAGGCACAGTAATGTCTGTGAAAAAAATAAATACAGACAAGGAATGGCAAGAGTCAGTTCAGTTCAGTTCAGTCGCTCAGTCGTGTCTGACTCTTTGTGACCCCATGAACTGCAGCACGCCAGGCCTCCCTGTCCATCACCAACTCCCAACTCAAACTCATGTCCATTGAGTTGGTGATGCCATCCAACTATGTCATCCTCTGTCATCCCCGTCTCCTCCTGCCCTCAATCTTTCCCAGCATCAGGGTCTTTTCAAATGAGTCAGCTCTTTGCATCAGCTAGCCAAAGTATTGGAGTTTCATCTTCAACATCAGTCCTTCCAATGTACACCCAGGACTGATCTCCTTTAGAATGGACTGGTTGGGTGTCTTTGAAGTCCAAGGGACTCTTAAGAGTCTTTTCCAACATGACAGTTGAAAAGCATCAATTCTTTGGTGCTCAACTTTCTTTATAGTCCAACTCTCACATCCATACATGACCACGGGAAAAACCATAGCCTTGGCTAGATGGACCTTGGTTGGTAAAATAATGTCTCTGCTCTTTAATATGCTGTCTAAGTTGGTCATAACTTTCCTTCCAAGGAGAAAGCCTCTTTCAATTTCATGGCT
>SJYX01011646.1:192184-209137 GCA_006410675.1 Oreotragus oreotragus
GACCCAATCAAAAAATGGGCCAAAGAACTAAATAGACATTTCTCCAAAGAAGACATACAGATGGCTAATAAACACATGAAAAGATGCTCAACATCACTCATTATCAGAGAAATGAAAATCAAAACCATAATGACATACCATTTCACACCAGTCAGAATGGCTGTGATCCAAAAGTCCACAAATAATAAATGCTGAAGAGGGTGTGGAGAAAAGGGAACCCTCTTATCCTCTTGGTTGGAATGCAAACCAGTACAGCCACTATGGAGAACAGTGTGGAGATTCCTTAAAAAACTTGAAATAGGACTGCCATACGACCCAGAAATCCCACTGCTGGGCATACACATTGAGGAAACCAGAATTGAAAGAGACTCGTGTACCCCAATCTTCATTGCAGCACTGTTCAAAATAGCCAGGACATGGAAGCAACCTAGATGTCCATCAGCAGATGAATGGATAAGAAAAATGTGGTACATATGCACAAAGGAGTATTATTCAGCCATTAAAAAGAATACATTTGAATCAGTTCTAATGAGGTGGATGAAACTGGAGCCTATTATACAGAGTGACGTAAGCCAGAAAGAAAAACACCAATACAGTATACTAACACATATATATGTAATTTAGAAAGATGACAGCAATAACCCTTTTTGCGAGAGAGCAAAAGAGACACAGATGTATAGAACAGTCTTTTGGACTCTGTGGGAGAGGGAGAGGGTGGGATGATTTGGGAGAATGGCATNGAATGGATAAGAAAGCTGTGGTACATATACACAATGGAGTATTACTCAGCCATTAAAAAGAATACATTTGAATCAGTTCTAATGAGGTGGATGAAACTGGAGCCTATTATACAGAGTGACGTAAGCCAGAAAGAAAAACACCAATACAGTATACTAACACATATATATGTAATTTAGAAAGATGACAGCAATAACCCTTTTTGCGAGAGAGCAAAAGAGACACAGATGTATAGAACAGTCTTTTGTACTCTATGGAAGAGGGCAAGGATGAGATGATTTGGAGAATGGCATTGAAGCATGTGTAATATCATATGTGAAACGAATTGCCCATTCAAGGTTGATGGATGATACAGGATCCTTGGGGCTGGTGCACTGGGATGACCCAGAGGGATGGTATGGGGAGGGAAGTGGATGGGGGGTTCAGGATGAAGAACACGTTTACACCCATGGTGGATTCATGTTGATGTATGGCAAACCAATACAATACTGTAATTAGCCTCCAATTAAAATAAATTTATATTTAAAAAAGAAATTAAAAGATGCTTACTGTTTGGAAGGAAAGTTATGACCAACCTAGACAGCATATTAAAAAGCATAGACATTACTTTGCCAAGAATGGTTCATCTCGTCAAGACTATGGTTTTCCAGTAATCATGTATGGATATAAGAGTTGGACTACAAAGAAAGCTGAATGCTGAAGAATTGATGCTTTTGAACTGTGGTGTTGGAGAAGACTCTTGAGAGTCCCTTGGACGCCAAGGAAATACAGTCAGTTTATCCTAAAGGAGATCAGTCCTGGGTGGACTGATGCTGAAACTGAAGCTCCAGCACTTTGGCCACCTGATGCAAAGAGCTGACTCATTTGAAAAGACCCTGATGCTAGGAAAGATTGAAGGCAGAAGAAGGGGACAACAAAGGATGAGACGGTTGGATGGCATCACTTATTCAATAGACGTGGATTTGGGTGGACTCTGGGAGTTGGTGATGAACAGGGAGGCCTGGCGTGCTGTGGTTCATGAGGTCACAAAGGGTCGGACATGACTGAGTGACTGAACTGAACTGAATTGAATTTCCCATTGTGTATATGTACCACAATTTATTTATCCATTCATCTGTCAGTGGATATCTAGGTTGTTTCCATGGTCTAGCTATTGTAAAGATTGCTGCAGTGAACAATGGGATTCATACGTCTTTTTCAATTTTGGTTTCCTCAAGGTATATGCCTGGGAGTGAGACTACTAGGTCATATGCTGGTTTTATTCCTAGTTTTTTAATGAATATCAATACCATCTTCCATAATGGCTGTAGCAATTTACATTCCCACCAACAGTGCAAGAGGGCTCCCTTTTCTCCACATCCTCTCCAGCATTTATTTTTTTTTAGCCTTTTGGTGATGGACATTCTAACTGGAGTGAGGTGATATTTCTTTGTAGTTTTGATTTGCATTTTTCTCATAATGAGTGATGTTGAGCATTTTCCCATGTGTTTGTTAGCCATCTGTATGTCTTCTTTGGAGATATGTTTGTCATGGTCTTTTTCCCACTTTTTGATTGGGTTGTTTATTTTTCTGCACTGATCCTCTTCTTTATTTCTTCTCCATACTTAATTCATATTATGTGTGGGTTGGCAAGTTTTATATCATCCCATAGATCTTGTATCTTGGTTTCATTTAGTTTACACTTACATTTGTATTTGTGCTGTTCTTATTGGATGATTTCTAATATCCTGTCTTCCAGATTACTTGCTCATTCTTCTATGTTATTTAGTTGGGTATTCATTGCTTCTATATTGCTTATCTTGACAATATTTATCCATTTTTGATTGGTTCATCTTTGTAATTTCTAGTTACTTCTTACAGTGATCTACATTTATATCCTCAATCTTTCTAATTTTTAAATATTTTATTTATTTATTTTTGAAAGTCACTCAGTTGTGTCCAACTCTCTATGACCATGTCACAGAATTCCATACAGTCCATGGAATTCTTCAGGCCAGAATATTTCAGTAGGTAATTTCCCTTTTCTGGGGGATCTTCCCAACATGGATCAAACCCAGGTCTCCCACATTGTAGGTGGATTCTTTGCCAGCTGAGCCACCAGGGAATGTGGTTGGTAATATTTTATTACCAGGAAGCCCCTGGTGATATTTTATTGCCATTTTTTATAACTCAGGGATAGCAGATCTATGAGCTCTGTTTTATTATTTGTTCTTGCAGATTTCTCTTGTTATCAAGAGTAATTCCTTTGCCTTTTCATTTTACTTAACTTTATGAATTTATGACTTAGCACATAAATTTATGAATTTATGATTCTATGAATCTATGACAGCACAAGCACATCTCTATGAATCTAGGAGAAATAATTACCAACTGTACTCTTAGAAGGGTGGGAACATCCCTGTGTAAATTGTGTGTGTCCAGTGTTTTGGGTGGGAGGGCTGGTTTTGGTACAGACACCAGTAGGGGTAGGATCTCTTCCCTCTGCTGGAATAGAAGCCCTGAGGGTTGGGTTGCCTTTGAGTGCATGCCTTGTCCCAAAGGAGATGATTTCTAAAGCAGTGAGGCCTGTGCACTCACAGAGGACCTATGCTCACCTCTGCAGGTGTCTGCAGTTGTGCTTGGAATCAGCCCAAGTTCATGTCTGTTTGTATGTTGTATTCATTCCCCGTGCCAGAGTTATTGCAAAGCTGTGGT
This sequence comes from Oreotragus oreotragus, assembly GCA_006410675.1. Classification (NCBI taxonomy): domain Eukaryota; kingdom Metazoa; phylum Chordata; class Mammalia; order Artiodactyla; family Bovidae; genus Oreotragus; species Oreotragus oreotragus. Next base: position 195,617 of record SJYX01011646.1, read on the forward strand.
GTGGAGGAGGCTGGCACTGGAGGTCTGGGTGTTTGGCTGCAGGAATTTAGGCTGAGCTGTTGCCTGAGATCTGGGCTCCCTCTGTGGCCTTCTTTCTCAGGTGCTAGCTGCCTCAGATGTAGTGCTCCATCACAGTGTGGAGTAAGTGGAGCCAGCACTCCCCGAGAGACAAACTTTTGCAAACTCTTGAGCCACCCAGGCTTTCTCTGCATAGCTGGATTGAGCTCTCTCCGAGTCCCTGCTGCCTGACTTTCAGTGCTTAGGCAGTAGAATGACCCTGTGTGCATGTGACAATGGCCAGCACTGGCCCCCTACTTGTTGCTCCAGGTATAAGCTGTCACTGGCCATTTTGGCTCCACCCAGATCACACTCTAGGCCCCTCATCTATTTTTGAGTAGCTGGACCAAGTTTTTCAGGGCTCAGTTGGCCCAGATCTCATGCCAAGGTATGGCTTGGAGTTGGTAGGACTTGGGTGTTCACCCCATTGTGCTGGGAAGTACTATGATGCAATGACCACCAGTGCAAGGCTGTCTCTCCACCTTGATTGTTGTCAAACTAGCACATGTGTACTCCTAAAGAGTAGAGCTGGGCTTCTCAAGCCCCTGTGTCTGACCTCGTGGTTATCACAGCAGGCATGCGGGGTGCTTTTCTCCTTCACACAGGATGCCAGGCAGGACTGGGTTGTCCAAATGGTGGCTCCACTGGCTCACTTTTCATGGTGAGGGCATGCCCACGAGGACCTTCTTTTCCTTTCAGATCCTTTTAAGGGCCTCAGGCCCTAACCCAATGACTTTTTTAATCACTTTTTTTTTTAATTTGAGGTTAATTGTTTTACGGTGTTGTTAGTTTCTGCTGTACAATGTGAGTCAGCCATAAGTATACATATTTTCTCTCCGTCTTGAGCCTCGCTCCCACCTCCACCATCCCACCCCACTAGGTCATCACAGAGCACTCAGCTGAGTTCCCTGTTATACAGAAGCTTCCTACTAGCTATCAACTTTTCATCTGTCCTTTCAGGTTATATAGATTTTTATTGTGGTCTTGCTTGTGTAGTTGACCACCTGCAGTTTCCGGTTAGTTTATTATGAGCATTTTAATATAGATTTATTTTTGACGTGTTTGTTGGAGTCATATCCTACCATGTGGATCCCCCCTCTCTACCACATCTTCTTTACTGTAATTAAAAAAAAAAATGCTTTTCCATTGAAAAGAAGAGCACTAACAACAGCTAACAATGAGTTTATTATTACATGCATCTCCTCAGTTAACCTTCACAACAACCACATGATGTAGATATTATTATGCTTATTTGTTGATTAGAAAAATGAATCTCATATAATTGTCCATTGTTACCTAGGAATAAGTGGGGCTAAGATTTGAATCCTTGAATTGTTCTTCTTATAGTACCTTTATTCTTGGTACACCCCCTGATATGTCTTCTTCCAGTTACTTGCAAGAGTCTGTCCAGTAGATAGGTTTCATTAGAAGTTTTATGGAGAATATATACGTTGCACGTCATCATTATTATCATATTATTAATTTTACTAATACTAAATATAGTAAATAATGTTTATTTTCTATTTATTGTAACTGGTGAAAAAATTAATGTTTATACACATGCTGCTGCTGCTGCTGCTAAGTCGCTTCAGTCATGTCCGACTCTGTGCGACCCCATAGACAGCAGCCCACCAGGCTCAACCGTCCCTGGGATTCTCCAGGCAAGAACACTGGAGTGGGTCGCCATTTCTTTCTCCAATTCATGAAAGTGAAAAGTAAAAGTGAAGTCGCTCAGTCATGTCTGACTCTTAGCGACCCCATGGACTGCAGCCTACTAGGCTTCTCCATCAACGGGATTTTGCAGGCAAGAGTACTGGAGTGGGGTGCCATTGCCTTCTCCATTATACACATGAAAAGTTTGCTAATATTAACTTGCATTCATAAACTGATTTTGTTATTATATGACTTAAGAAAAATAATTATTCAATGATTTAAGTGTTTTATAAAGAACTGATTTTCATATATAGTGTAACTTTGGAATCACAAGTGTCTGTTTGTAATTTATTTGTACATATATCATTTTTAAACAGATTATTAGCCTTATATTTTAGTACGGATTGTCTTTCTATGATAAATGTGGGGCTCTTTAATTCCAGATATAATTAAGGCATTTTGGTGTATTGTACAGGTTGTCTAAAATGACAAAATAATGTCTCTGGACTTCCCTGGTGGCTCAGATGGTAAAGCGTCTGTCTACAATGCAGGAGACCCGGGTTTGATCCATGGGTTGGGAAGATCCCCTGGAGAAGGAAATGGCAATACACTCCAGGACTATTGCCTGGAAAATCCCATGGACAGAAGAGCCTAGTAGGCTACAATCCATGGGGTCGCAAAGAGTTGGACATGACTGAGCGACTTCACATCAAAGGCAACTCTTAAGAGACTATCTCGTCTATTTTAATATAGCTAAAAATACTTAAAGTAGTATCTCAGACTCTTTTCTTATAAACAGTGTACATACTGTTTCTCATTTCCCAATTATATTTGGGAAAGATATTTTTAAATTTTCTCTAGTTTATAGGTGTCCTGCTCTGGGAGCTGGAAATTCTAATGTAAAACAAAGTAAATACAAGAAATAAATGTAAACTGTAAGATCTTTCATCCTTATATTCATTTATTCATTCACCATGGCAGTTGGCTGGGATACAACATATTTTAAAAATTAAAATTGTGATTCACTTTTTACTTGAATATTTTTGGCAATTAAAGTAAAAGAAACGTGACTGGGGACATAATTTGTACCATCATTAACAGAGCAGTCTGCTTTATAGATCAAGATTTTGTACTTAGGTCTCATATAAGAAGTGATATAATGATTAATATTATAAGCCATCAAACTTCCAATTGAGGCATGCATAGAGTGATTGGCTAATGAGGAAATTATGTAAAATCAAATGAACATATGTTGAAGTATGAAATGTTTTCTAAATAACACAGATAGAATTGTAATCTCCAGCATGATAGGAGAAAGCCAGGCTACTACCCAGGGAGGAGATCTACAGGCTTAACTTTTATTTTAATGATGAAATGAATGTCTGTAGAATGTCCTTTCATAAAAATGTACATCTTGAGCTTTACATAATTTTAGATTCCTGACATTTTATACCTCCCCCCAGTGCTCAGAGGTTCAGTTACATCTATATTATCTCAGGGATCTACTGGATCCCTGAGGGTTTACTTTAATTTTCATTTTGGTAGGTACAATTTTATTACCCATGTAGTAGATCTACAGCCATAATAATTTGCCTGCCTTCACTAATGGAGTTATTTCTCAGAATCCCTAAGTTTTTGTTTTGTTTGTTGTAGCTAGCTATACACTTTAATTTACATTACAGAATCAGACTAATTTCAAGTAAACTGGCTGAAAACACATTTTCCCAGGAAGTCCTAAGTATTTTACGATTTTGCAGAATGCTTTTTTTTGGTGGAACGTATGTATACTGTCATAGCAAAATTATCTATGTACATTGTCCTCAAACCGGTCTGCACCCAGACATCTCTTCAAGAAAATTAGAGATACCAATTCATGAAGTGCAATTGAATTCTTGCAGTTCATGCAAAGATTGGCACGATAAAGGACAGAAACAGTATGAACCTAACAGAAGCAGAAGATATTAAGAAGTGGCAAGAATACACACAAGAACTGTACAAAAAGATCTTAATGCATGGAATGCACATAAGCATGTGTGGAATCCCATGCTTACAGATTTCATAAGCCCATGAATAGTGGCTGTGGGTGAGTCTTGTGAGATGAAAATACAAACCTAGATTCAGAAATTTGTTCTCTATCCTTATGAGAACAGAATGCTGGACCTTTCAAGATGGAAATGCTCAATGCATTCAACTTGCTGCCAGGTGCAATTTTTTTGTCTACCCATGTAGTAGTGTCATTATCCTTTTCTTAGCATCAGTCTTTGTGCAGACTGGTTGGATATACAGAAGTATCAGTGGATAGATTAGTAACAGTAATTTCAGTGAAATCAGTATCTTTGATAGAGAAATAAATTCAAAACACCTATTTTATACTATTATATTGAATTTTGTTTAATATGTAGAATAATAATAATACTTTAGAGAATGTGTACTAATTTGCTTCAGTTGTATCTGGCTCTTTGTGACCCTATGGACTGTAGCCCACCAGGATCCTCTGTCCATGGGATTTTCCCAGCAAGGATACTAGAGTAGATTGCCATTTCCTATTCAAGGGAATCTTCCTGACCCACGAATTGAAGCTGTATTGCTTTGGTCTCCTGCATCAGCAGGCAAGTTCTTTACCACCAGTGCTATCTGGGAAGCCCAAGCAGGAAAAACAATCTGGATTTCTCAGAGAAATCCAGATATTGATAATGAGAACTCTTCAAATCCAGATTGTTTTTCCTGATTTTCATTGAGATTAGGGAGTATGAAGATTAAATTTTGGTTAAGTTGCATTTTTAATTAATTTATTTTTTATTGAAGGATAATTGCTTTGCATAATTTTGTTGTTTCTATCAAACCTCAACATGAATCAGCAATAGGTACACATATATCCCTCCCTTTTCAACTTCCCTCTCATCTCTCTCCCCATCCCACCTCTCTAGGTTGATATACAGAGCCTGTTTGAGTTTCAGAAATTCTTAACCTAGTATTCTTTTGATATCACAACATTTCTTAGGCCTCTGTCTCTATCTTTTGCTGTATATAATTTACAATCTTATTGAATATGAAATATTCATATAGATTTTAATTGTCATGAGATTATATTCATATGCTTATCTTTACTGAGGCAAAAAAATGTGAATTTCATGTTTAAAAGAAGAAAACAGAATGAAAACAACTGGAAGTAAAAATCAGCAATAGATGTGAAATATATTGTTCAAAAAAAATTCAGAATAGGGATGGAGGTTTGAAGTAACAATTATACATGAAACTTACAAGTGGCAAATTATAAGGCTAACCATGTCAATTTACCTGTCAAGGTCAACTTATAAATAAATCATCATGCTTTATTAACTGTATATATCTGGAAATATACTTAACATATATCCTCAAGGACGTTCGACTCCAGTATAGGTATGCATCTATACATTCTACATATAATCTAGTTTTTATTAGGTCTTAATTACTTAAAGCTAAAAAAAATATAGCCTTTTAAGTCTAGTTGAATTTGGCTGCTAAAGGACATATGCTAATTTTTCCCAAGTAATTAAAAATTAGTGTCAGACTTGTCATAAAGAAGTCTGAGGAACTGGTGAAGAGGTGACAGGACAATTGTGACAAGCTTGTCAACTAAACAATTGGGAAGGAATGTTAATAAACTCTACTAAACATCATTTTACAATGTAGAAAACTATGACATGCCCTTCTTATACCAACACTGACAGAATGTTGTTTTTTTGTTATACATGTGTTTACATAATACTTTTTGAAGGTTAATGAGGGTATTTTCATTAACTAACCTGAGCTCTTCAAATTAGACAAAACTGTTTTCACTTTTTATATTCTTAGAGATATATTAATATTTTAAAGTTGGTTAAGTGAGTTGTAATCACATAATTTAGATATAATTACATATGCTATTTTGTTTAATATACTGCTTGCATATCTTGAGTATCTTTTGTTATATGACTTTTTAGGTTCTTATGTAATAAAGGAATATTCAAATTGGTCAAACTATTATAAAAAATTTGCTTTAACAGTTTTGAGTAAACAGAACATATGTATGATAATTAAAGTGATCCTTTTTATAGAATAATTGTATCCAAGTTCATAAACAACATTCTTTTTTAAGTAATTTTTTCAGCCAGCCCAGAGTTCCAACATGATATTGGATATAAAAAGCAAAGTAATGAATGATAAAGATGTTGTTTACGGTAGTACAATATATAGGTAAATATCTAACATATGGCTAGATAATTGATGAATTCCCATAAACTTTTTCAAATGTTTGTTTTGATGGCTACAAGAGTACTGCATTATCAAACCAGCCTATGAAAATATGGGGATTCCCTGGTGGTTCAGATGCTAAAGAATCTCCCTGCAACGTGGGAGACCCAGGTCAGTACTTAGGTCTGGACGGTCCTCTAGAGAAGGGAATGGGTAACCCCTCCAGTATTCTTGTCTGGAGAATCCCATGGACAGAAGAGCCTGGTGGGCTAAGTCCCCACTGTGTCACAGAGAGTCAGAAATGACTGTGTGATTAATACTATGAAAATATAACTAATCTCAAAAATATACAAGCAACTCCTACAGCTCAATTCCAGAAAAATAAATGACCCAATCAAAAAATGGGCTAAAGAACTAAACAGACATTTCTCCAAAGAAGACATACAGATGACTACCAAACACATGAAAACATGCTCAACATCACTCATTATCAGAGAAATGCAAATCAAAACCACAGTGAGGTACCATTTCACACCAGTCAGAATGGCTGTGATCCAAAAGTCTACAAGCAACAAATGCTGGAGAGGGTGTGGAAAAAAGGAAACCCTCTTATGCTGTTGGTGGGAATGCAAACTAGTACAGCCACTATGGAGAATAGTGTGAGGATTCCTTAAAAAACTGGAAATAGAACTGCCTTATGACCCAGCAATCCCACTGCTGGACGTACACACTGAGGAAACCAGAATTTAAAGAGACACATGTACCCCAATGTCCATCACAGCACTGTTTATAATAGCCTATGCCCACCAGCAGATGAATGGATAAGAAAGCTGTGGTACATATACACAATGGAGTATTACTCAGCCATTAAAAAGAATACATTTGAATCAGTTCTAATGAGGTGGATGAAACTGGAGCCTATTATACAGAGTGAAGTAAGCCAGAAAGAAAAACACCAATACAGTATAATAATGCATATATATGGAATTTAGAAAGATGGTAACGATAACCCTGTATGCGAGACAGTGAAAGAGACACAGATGTACAGAACAGTCTTTTGGACTCTGTGGGAGAGGGCGAGGGTGGGATGATTTGGGAGAATGGCACTGAAACATGTATAATATCATATAAGAAATGAGTCACCAATCCAGGTCTGATGCATGATACCGGATGCTTGGGGCTGCTGCACTGAGACGACCCAGAGGGATGGTATGGAAAGGGAGGAGGGAGGGGGGATCAGGATGGGGAACACAGGTATACCTGTGGTGGATTCATGTTGATGTATGGCAAAACCAATACAATATTGTAAAGTAATTAACCTCCAATTAAATAAACTTATATTAAAAAAAAGACTCTGCTTAGAAAAAAAAAAGAAAACAGACACTAAGCTTTATAGTGTAGAGAAATTATAAATTTCCAAATCATTTCTAATATTGTATTATCTCTTATTGTTAAAGCTCCATTAAATGTGTGTGTATGCACGTGTTATATAAAAATATTCTACATAATGTAGTTTTAGAGGCATGTAACATAAAACTTCATCCTTATTTTATGGTACAATATTTGAAAAGACCTTCAGTAACAGTCCTCCTTTGAAGTCTGAATACCTTTTTGTAAACCAAGTTATGGTTTATTTCTCTAAGAGCACTAATATGTTACATCTATTCTACCATATATAAACCTAAATAACAACTGTCATATGGATCTTTCTACATGTTGTGATATCTGGATATCAAATAGTGATATCAAATAGTGTGATTAGGATATGATGGGACAAAATGGGCAAAGAAATATTCAGGCCTACATGTCCTTCTCATGGAAGGGAGATGAGGTGAAAATGTATCTTCATACCAGAAAGAAATCAACTAGATTTTTTTAAAGCTGGAGAGAACTGTCACAATAAGAAGTTAGTCAAGTCAAGGTATTTACTGTTTTGTGTGTTTTTATTTAACCAGTACAGTAAAAAAAGAAAAAGAATTATCTTGAAGGCCTATAATGGAACAATAATTACCCACTTGCCACTAATACTGATCTAATTTAGAAAAAAAAAATATAAAGTTATAAAGGAGACTTCTTCTACAAGATAAAGCTTTTAAGCTTTTAAAAATTATTCTCATTACATCTCTTTCTGTGTATTGTGAAAACCAAAATAAGTACATTTTTAATTAAAGAAAATATACACTTAGATTGATCTATGCTTCAGATATGAATATTTCATGCTTTACATGTTTTTCAAAAATAATATGAAAACTGGCTTAATCTGTCCTTACTTTGGTATCTTCCTTTGTTGACATTAAGGCATCTCACTGAAGCTAACTTAGATGCAATGTGGTGTATTTTCCTTTACCTAACTTTTTCTTTCTCTTTTCTTTTTGTAAGAGAGAAGCACAAAGTCTTAACCACTGGACTGCTGAGAAATTCCCTCCCCAAATTCTCTTCAGTTCAATTCAGTTCAGTTGCTCAGTCGTGTCCGACTCTTTGAAACCCCATGAATTGCAGCATGCCAGGCCTCCCTGTCCATCATCAATTCCCAGAGTTCACTCAGACTCACGTCCATTGAGTCAGTGATGCCATCCAGCCATCTAAGCCTCTGTCGTCCCCTTCTCCTCCTGCCCCCAATCCCCCAGCATCAAAGTCTTTTCCAATGAGTCAACCCTTCACATGAGGTGGCCAAAGTACTGGAGTTTCAGCTTTAGCATCATTCCTTCCAAAGAAATCCCAGGGCTGAACTCCTTCAGAATGGATTGGTTGGATCTCCTTGCAGTCCAAGGGACTCTCAAGAGTCTTCTCCAACACCACAGTTCAAAAGCATCAATTCTTCTTCACAGTCCAACTCTCACATCCATACATGACCACAGGAAAAACCATAGCCTTGACTAGATGGACCTTAGTCGGCAAGTAATGTCTCTGCTTTTGAATATGCTATCTAGGTTGATCATAACTTTCCTTCCAAGGGGTAAGCGTCTTTTAATTTCATGGCTGCAGTCACCATCTGCAGTGATTTTGGAGCCCAGAAAAAATAAAGTCTGACACTGTTTCCACTGTTTCCCCATCTATTTGCCATGAAGTGATGGGACCGGATGCCATGATCTTCGTTTTCTGAATGTTGTGCTTGAAGCCAACTTTTTTTACTCTCCACTTTCACTTTCATCAAGAGACCTCTTCACTTTCTGCCATAAGGGTGATGTCATCTGCATATCTGAGGTTATTGATCTTTCTCCCGGAAACCTTGATTCCAGCTCGTGCTTCTTCCAGCCCAGCATTTCTCATGATGTACTCTGCATATAAGTGAAATAAGCAGGATGACAATATACAGCCTTGACATACTCCTTTTCCTATTTGGAACCAGTCTGTTGTTCCATGTCTAGTTCTAACTGTTGCTTCCTGACCTGCATACAGATTTCTCAAGGAATGCAAACTCCAGCTATGGAGCAAGGATCATCTTGTTTAAAGAATAGTTTCTAGATATTATTTTCTGGTTTCATTAATTCCTTTCTGTTTTTCCCTTGGTTTTTGTTTTGGGGTCAGTCTTATATTAAACAATATATTCTAATATTTCTAAAGTTAGTGTCAGTAGAGTTTTTACTCAAGCACAAGTTACAAAAGGTCAGCAAACCTTTGTATTTTCTAGTTTCCTGTATATTTTTTACATGCTGACATATATTGATAACAGAATTAATGATCTCACAAAACAGTGGAAATTTTCATCTTTTCAGCTTGTGAAATATAGTTATGGAAAATGTTGAATTTATCTGTAATGAATTCTAGATCTCTCAACTTTATTTAGACAGGGTTTGCTAACAGTCTTAATCAGAATATTCAGCAGGGTGCTTGTTGAAAATACTGATTCCAAGTTTCCATCTTCCTTTCTAGGTCAGGATTTCCACGGGATTTATGACAGTTGTGCCAGAAGACTCCTACATTCAGGACACTTTAGGAAACACTTGGGTAAGTATTTCTTGGTCAAAATTTATTTTTTGGTGTTAATATAAACATTTGTGTTTTCTTAGAGAAGTATTACTTATTTTAGATTTTTAGATATTTGGCATATCATTTAATATTTTTCATGGTTTGTTTACAGCCTTCTGTTTTGCTATTGTCTCTTTTAACATTTGATACATTTATTAACTGTAGTATGCTTAAACTACTTGAGATTCTAATTCTTTGTAATGTTCTTATTATAATTGTTATGTTTTCTAGTGTATGTTAGATCCATCTTATGGTTTTACAAAGGTTTATTTTTCTCTAATTTGTATGCATTATATGCATGTTTCATTTTTTATTAAAAAAACTGGAAATATTTAATATCACTTATAAAGCTCATAAATATCAGTAAGTTGATTTCTCACTATTTTTAAGTATTATAGCATTGCCATTTGGATTATGGACTTCATTATTGATGAACATCTCACTGTTTTCAAGTAGCTAACATTTTTAGTTTATACATTATTCATTTTTAACAGTGGCTTAAAATATCTCCTTAAAATTTTTTAATCGAGGGATTCATTTATGCATCACTTGGAGCCCTCTGTTTATCATGTACATACATGGTGTACATATAAGCATATATATATACATATATATATGCATATTCATCACACTATAGCATAGGTCACAAATGTGTATGTGAATAAAATAATAGTGATAGTAGGTCTAGGAAATTAAATTGTATATGTAATGGAGTAGTATATGATGCTAAGTGTTACTGTTTAAGAATTTATTTGGATTCTGATTATATACCATATTTATTCATTGCCTATATATTCTGCAACTAATATATGCTTTCATTTTGTTACTGCCATAAGTTAATATATTATCAACAATTTGGGGTTTATATATTTAATCTTTTATATTTGGTGTTTGGTATTACATAGAATAGTCTATGCTGAAGCAGTAAAATTAGATCCTCTCTTGTTATATTGTACTTATTTTTTTAATTCAGGATTCAACTTTTTCACTTATGGTTGTTTTCCAGCAATTAATTATCTACCCTGATCTTCTTGAAATTATTAAGTGCTTCAAAAATAGTTGATTTATCTGTAGAAATATTTCTCACCACTATTCTGAAATACACATACAGNTTGTTACTGCCATAAGTTAATATATTATCAACAATTTGGGGTTTATATATTTAATCTTTTATATTTGGTGTTTGGTATTACATAGAATAGTCTATGCTGAAGCAGTAAAATTAGATCCTCTCTTGTTATATTGTACTTATTTTTTTAATTCAGGATTCAACTTTTTCACTTATGGTTGTTTTCCAGCAATTAATTATCTACCCTGATCTTCTTGAAATTATTAAGTGCTTCAAAAATAGTTGATTTATCTGTAGAAATATTTCTCACCACCATTCTGAATTTTGATGACACAAAATCTCCCTGGGAGTGTGTGTTAATAATATGCCTTTGAGGTGAAGTCGGTGAGGTGAAGTCGCTCAGTCGTGTCTGACTCTTTGCGACCCCGTGGACTGTAACCTACTAGGCTCCTCAGTCCATGGGATTCTCCAGGCAAGAATACTGGAGTGGATTGCCATTTCCTTCTCCAGGGGATCTTCCCGACCCAGGGATTGACCCCAGGTCTCCCACATTGGAGGCGGACGCTTTAACCTCTGAGCCACCAGGGAAGCCCACTGATTAAGTATAGTCACTATAATGCTGATTATCTTATATGCTTTTTTTCTTTACCAATAATACCAAAAGCAAAAAAAAAAAAAAAAAAAAAAAGAGTGTACACATGACCTGCAAAGAAATGAGTACACCTGTGACTTACAGTGTACATGCAGCTTTGCTGACCACCATACCCACTGCCATTGGGCCATGTGTATGTAAATATATCTTCCTTTATCACCATATTCACTGTCATTTTGCAGTGGCAAATAGTTTCAGAGAAACTTCTGTAGCCAGCCCAAACAAACATTTGGCTTGTATCATACCAAACTAGGAATCTTTGGTTTTACCCTTGAGTATGCAATCTACTCTGTAAAACTAAGGCTCTGCTAGCTTGCCTAAGATCAATAGCAATCATTTATTCGCTTTAACTCAGCCATATTGCAATGCAGTTAGCAGCCTTTGTTTATATATGTTGTAGTTTACCTATTACATGTTATTAGATTTATTAGGTATGGAATTTTATTGTCTTATTCTTGTCTGCAATTGTTTTCAGAATGTTCAAAAGATTCAGAATTATATATTGTTTTACTTTGAAGGTGGTATTTTGCCAAAAGCTTTCACTTTTGTCTCAGGTTCAAAGGATTAGTTAACAAAATAAGCCACTCATACACAAATAAATAATACCAATATTTATTAGACAATTATGTAGCTTACTGTCAATATACTAGCATTAAAAGAGAAATAGAAACATCAGAGGATACATCACCAAAGTGAGTTTTGACCAATGTCCAACTCAAGCAGCACAGGGAAGCGCTGTGACACAGCACATCTGGAGTCTCAGTTGGGAAAAGGTCCCAGGCTCTGTGGGTGAGACTTTTTTTGCAGTTGGGGTTCCTGCTTATAATCATTGGACACAGACTGATATCATCACCAATCTGTGAGCAGATCACAGCTCTGGTTTCATGCTAATGCTGTGTGTCTTGTCCTGTAAAACTTTGAATGTTGTTAAGACCGGGGCTTCAGTGGCTACATCCCCCTTCAGGGGCTCAACAGTCTCAAGATTTGTCCCCTACCTTATCTATGGTGCTACAAGTGTTGCACTAACAATAGGCAGTCATTCACAATCACTCACATTTAGGGCAGTGTCCTGGTAGGTTAGAAGCAAGGTCAGAAGTCTGCTCTGCTTTGTCTCTGAAGACTAAACAAGACTATTTAATTTCCCTAAGGTTGTCTGCAGCTGCTACTAGATCGCATCACTCGTGTCCGACTCTGTGCGACCCCATAGACGGCAGCCTAACAGGCTCCTCTGTCCCTGGGATTCTCCAGGCAAGAATACTGGAGTGGGTTGCCATTTCCTTCTCTAGTACCCTCATTTACAAAATAGGAATTCTGACATGCCAATGTAACGAGGAGGAGGAGAAAAAGCTACTTGGTTTAAGATCTTGGACAAGAATTCAGGTTTATTAGCTCTGACATTCAAATCCAGTGACCAATTACTAACTCTCTCAAGATAATTCAATCAAAAGTTTTATCTTTCAAAAAAAATATTGATACCTCTGATCAATGTTTTTAATTTTTTTTTAAATTCTAATAGATATTTTGGTCTCCAAGGTGTGCACTTCCTACCTTCAGTTCAGTTCACTTCAGTCACTCGGTCGTGTTCGATTCTTTGCAACCCCGTGAATCACAGCACGCCAGGCCTCCCTGTCCATCACCATCTCCCGGAGTTCACTCAGACTCACGTCCATCAAGTCAGTGATACCATCCAGCCATCTCACCCTCGGTCGTCCCCTTCTCCTCCTGCCCCCAGTCCCTCCCAGCATCAAAGTCTTTTCCAATGAGTCAACCCTTTGCATGAAGTGGTTAAATTATTGGAGTTTCAGCTTTAGCATCAGTCCTTCCAAATAAATCCCAGGGTTGATCTCCTTCAGAATGGACTGGTTGGATCTCCTTGCAGTCCAAGGGACTCTCAAGAGTCTTCTCCAAC
>SJYX01011646.1:212471-238707 GCA_006410675.1 Oreotragus oreotragus
AAGATAACTAGAGAATAACATTACACTGAACAGGAAACTATTACTATATAATTTTGTGTCTAGTTCAGGTTGCTGAGATATGAGTTTTCTAGGGAGATCTTGGATTCTTTATTTTCTATTAAGAGATTGTTGCTACAAGAAAAAGCTTTTTCTCTTGATAATGTCATGTTTATCTGAAAAGCTGCAATCATTTTACTGCTAGACTAAGACTGAGGATGCAAGGGAAGGTTGGGCGACAGAGCTGAGGGAGTTGAGGAAAAAAGAATTGAAGCCTTGACTGACTGAATATCAGCAGCCATCTCTTTAACATGTAGAATTTTTCAATTAAGTCTGCCAGTTAACCTTCTTTACTGTATTAGCCAGAGCAATTTTCTGCTACATGCAACCCAAACCATACTAGATTAAATGTAAATGCATGTTCTTTAAAACAAACAAACAAACAAAAAAAAGAAAATATTTTAAAGTCTACATTTTCTTAAAAATCTATTTTCCATATATATTGTCAGAGGCCTAGTTTTGAGAGAACAAAAATATTTCATAATATGTAAGTGTTTTGACTCTCTGTTGAACTGTAAGAAGCATTAAAGTGAAGCAAGTTATTTAAAAAATGGTTTAAATCTTTCCTGGGGAAAAGAAAATGTCTAAATTATTAACTTGAAAATTTTCTAGTTCTAGTGTAAATATAGCCAATGTAACAGGAAGTTGCTGAACATTTTTAAAAATCAGTTTAATTCCATATAATGTCTCTTGCCAGAAAACTTTTTATACTTTTAGGTATTATCTATTTTAGACACTATTTTATGAAAGCAAAATATTGTTTTTTTCAGGTTATAAATGTTAGCTCAAAGCAATTCTAACACTGTGATGACTCTAAACCCCAAGGCATAGTAGTTCCTCTTACTTCATTTTAATGTTAATGCCCATTTCCTGGGCAAACTGTGCCCATAAGCAAAGGTGAAAGGAACAGCAGTATGAAATTGACTTTATAGCTAAGTGACAAAGGAGCTGCAACTCAAGGGAGAAAATAGTTTTAAATAAAAAATTAAGTGGTAAAAATTGTTAGTTGCAAGAAAAATTATATTTAGATAATGTCCATGGACAAATGTGTAAGGATATCATCTTATATTTAAGATATCTAATATTTTAAAATATAATATCTTAAATTTAATATCATATTTAAGGACTTCCCTAATGGTTCAGATGATAAAGAATCCATCTGCAATGTGGGAGATCTGAGTTCAATCCCTGGGTTGGGAAGATCCCCTGGAGGAGGGCATTCTTGCCTGAAGAATCCCCATGAGTAGAGTCCATGGGGTCACAAAGAGTCAGACATGACTGAGCGATTAAGCACAATGTCCATAGACAAATGTATAAGGATTATATATATAATGTAAAAGTGAAAGAAGCTGGAATTCTCTAGGCCAGAATACTGTAGAGGGTAGCCTTTCCCTTTTCCAGGGGATTTTCCCAGGCCAGGGATCAAACCCAGGTCTCCTGCACTGTAGGCAGATTATTTACCAACTGAGCTGCAAAGGAAGCCTTCTATATATGTATACATTTCAAATCCCTAAAACCTCCTTAGCTTTTCATTCAGTTCAGTTCAGTTCAGTCACTCAGTCGGGTCCAACTCTTTGCAACCCTATGGACTGCAGCGTGCCAGGCCTCCCTATCCATGGCCAATTCCTAGACTTTACCCAAACTCATGTCCACAGGAATAGTTGTCCTCTGGTTTGGAGTCTCAGTCCCTCTCTCCCCTTCCTGTAGCCCATAGGGTTTTATTCTAGAATTGTGGACCCAGGCAGATAGACCCTTCACTTTTACAGCAGTTGAGGTTACTAGGACAACAGGGAGGAGGAGCAGAGATCTGGTATTCAAGATCCACATCCTCAGATAGGTGACACAGAAATGGAAAGATAACTCACAATTGCAGAAGTTCTCATCGAGGAGCAAATGACCCAGTCCCCATTTTGAACTCCTCAGCCCAAGGGTCGTGGACCAAAAGGATGCACCCCTAGAATACTTGGCTTTGAAGGTCACCTGTGGTCACGTATGGGAGCACTAGAGGACAGCAGGAAATGGGGACTCAGCTCTTCAAGGACACTTGCAAATTCTCACATATCCAAAACCTACTCTGAGACAATGTGAAGTGTGCAGTCCGTCTCCTATGTACGAATCTTCAAGTTGCAAACTTTCAAAGATATGAATGTGCATTCTATCAATGTCAGATGTGAATGAAACTGCAGCTTGTCCTCCATCTCCTATAGATGATGATCCTTCAGCTTTACCATTCCTACCTCCTCTCTCCCTTCCAGTTAGATAAGAACTCTTCTTACTTGTTCACTTGATGCCAGGTCCTATATGCCAGCTATTGTACTACAAGATAGTGTACTGTAAGAATGTTTTATTTTTCATGTTTTTTAATGTATTATTTATGTGAAAAGTATTATAAACCTACTATAGCACAGTACTATATAGCTGATTGGATTAGTTGGGTACCCAGGCTAACTTTGTTTGACTTAAATTTGAACAGAAATCATTCATGTATAGGGGAATTACTGTACTATCAGTGCCATTCTATGGGTCTTAGAACATATTTGAAGCTATAATAACTGAAAACATTTCCTAAACTGGGAAAGGAAACAGACTCCTAGTTCCAGAAAACAAAGAGTCCCAAATCAAATCAACCCAATCAGGTTCACACTATAGTTGAAAATGGCAAAAATTTAAAGAGAGTATTAAAAGTGGCAAAGGAAAAGCATACAGAAGAACACCCATAGATTGACTTTGCAGGAAAATTCTACAGAAGGGAGTGGTATCATTATATTTAAAGTGAAGAAAGGAAGGGAAAACATACAACCTAGAATATGCTACCCAGCAAAGCTTTCATTCAGATTTGAATTAGTAAACAAATTTTTACAGACAAGTGAAAACTAAAAGACTCAAGCATGACAACACCAGCTTTACTGGAAATGATAAAAGGAATTCTCTAAGCAGAAAAGGCCATGACTAGAAATATGAAAGTGACGAAAAGGAAAATCTCAATGGCAAAGATGTGCTAAAGTTTGTAAATCAACCATGTATAAGGCTAGCAGGAAGGTTTAAAAGGAAAAAGTAGTAAAAATCATCTATATTCATAATAAGTAGTTAAAGGATACATAAAACAGATGTAAAATATGTGGAAAAAATTAAACAATGTTGTGTTAAAAATGGATGAATGGCTAAAGATGATGCAATATATGTATATAGTATCACTCACCATATAAATGAAATCTTGCAATTTGCCGTGAAGAATACTGATAATTCTTTATCTGAATTTTTTTTTCTTTTTTTTTTCTTTTTTTTTTTTTGGATTTATTTATTTTTTTACACGAACTCCCAAACATGAACCCCCCTCCCACCTCCCAGCCCACATCTTCTTTATCTGAATTTTCACGAAGCTATGAGTGATGTGCAGATCTGTAATGTTTATATAATTTTAGATGAAAAACACCAAATTATTCATTAAAATTTATGATACACTAATATGATAATCCTCCCTCCCTGTCTCTCTTTATATATATATATATATTAAACACACATGTAAGAAAATCAATGGCATTTTTTAATTAAAAGTGAAGCAAATGTTTAATTGTAGTTCCTTTTTTCTATTAGTCTTCATGTTGTTCGTATAGTTAGTTGCTCTATAAATCATTGGAATTTTAGAGTGTCCATGGGAGCAGGAGGTGAGCTTTGGCCATCTAATATATAAGCGATTAGAGAACCAAAAGAAGGCAGCTGGAGGGAAATCTACTTGCTTGTACCCAAATGGCTGCATCAAAGCCATGAGAAGTTGTATCTTTTTTTCTGTAGCATCTATCCAGTCAGTGAGCACTCCTACTGGGCACATGGGCCAAGCATAAGAATAGTTAAGGCAGCCCAGCACTTCTGATGTAAGCATGGACCCCATGCAAGCATGGGCAGTTGTGTTCTGAGGATGATGCCATGCTTCCTGCCCGACCTGCTGTAAGCTTTACTATTGTCCAGTCTGGCATTTAAAGGTGCTTAAAGCCTTTATGATTCTCCCATTCAGTCAACATAGAAACTCATTTTCTTTTGTCTGATTTACTGTGGTATTTTTAGGAATGGTCTCCCTTATCTTTGTTGATGGATTTCAATTATACCTTAATTATTATTAAGATTATGTCTATGACTGTACTACTTTGAATGTGCCTGAGTTTGCCTTGAATGTGCCTAATCTTGTATGATTATTACTAAGATTTAATGCTATTTTAAAAATGTATTATTATTATACCTCACCATTTAAACTTATATAATTTTAAATTTTTATATACCCCCTTATTCTCCCCACTCTGAGATTTAAACACTCTTTGTTGCTCCCTATGACCTTCTCTCTCAGTCAAATTGTCTTTCCTACCTCGCCCCTTTTCCTTAGTTCTGTCTCTCTCTTTCCCCTTATTTTTCCTTAGGTAAACCCTTGTAGAGTTAGTTTGTGAAATCTTTGCTGATCTTTCTAACAAAGTGTCATTTTCTTTAAAAAGTATGTATATTAATGCATATATATGGAATTTAGAAAGATGGTAACACTGACCCTATATGCGAGACAGCAAAAGAGACACAGATATAAAGAACAAACTTTTGGACTCTGTGGGAGAAGGTGAGGGTGGGATGATTTGAGAGAATAGCATTGAAACATGTATATTATCATATGTGAAATCAGTCGCCTGTCCAGGTTTGCTGCATGAGACAGGGCCCTCAGGGCCAGTGCACTGGGATGACCCTGAGGGATGGGATGGGGAGGGGGGTGGGAAGGGGGTTCAGGATGGGAAACACATGTACACCCATGGCGGATTCATGTATGTATGGCAAAAACCACTACACTATTGTATCTGGTAAGGTAATTAGCCTCCAATTAAGATATATAATTTAAAAATTAAAAAATATATAGAAACTTTAAAGCTTTCTATGAAATACTTTCCATGGGAAGATAAAATAATCTAATGCCTCCAACAGAGTACATCTTTACCTTCCTTTGTCACCTTGCTTGGGGTCTGTGTCCTAAAGCTAGAGAGAGAATGTCACCCCGGACGTGTTCAAAGAGTTCAATTTCTGAGGAAAATCACTCAGGTCTGATCGACTGCAAAATGCCAAGGACTCATCTCCCCAGCCCTGGGGGTCGGGCGGCAGGGAGGGGCCAGGTAACAGCTTTCTAGACCTAAAATGTCAGCAGAGCCAAGCCAGTCAGAACAGCAAGCTCCAAGGGCCTTTTTCACTCCTTGTCTTCACTTCCTGTTCCACATCAGATGTCGGAGGCGCGCGGCCATCCCCTCAGACTGGAACTGGGATTACCCAGTCATTCCCGGAGACAGATGCTTTCCTGAGAGATGCCTTTCCAACACGCTCCATTTTTCAGGAAGTCGTACTGTGGAAGACGAGAACCACGCTGGCCCAAGAGAGTCTAGTGCTCCAGCCACATGTCTCTCTCTGTTCTTGGACACAGGGCGCAGCACGTGGGGTCTCAGCTTCCCGACCAGGGATCGAACCTGAGCCCCCTGCATTGGGACACACAGCCTTAACCACTGGACCTCCCGGGAATTCCCTGGTCCCATCGCTTGCCCTATGTTTATGGAGAAAATCCTCTCTCTGAATG
This sequence comes from Oreotragus oreotragus, assembly GCA_006410675.1. Taxonomy (NCBI): domain Eukaryota; kingdom Metazoa; phylum Chordata; class Mammalia; order Artiodactyla; family Bovidae; genus Oreotragus; species Oreotragus oreotragus. The sequence continues at coordinate 218,119 of SJYX01011646.1, forward strand.
TAACACACACACATTTCTTTTTTTCCTTTCTTTTCTCACCCGCAGGCCTTTGTCAACTCTTGCACGTAGAATCCAACAGCTTTCCACTATGTGTCACAATATAGATTTGGATGCAATAAAGACTATCATTATTGAGCATTTATGAGAAATAATATTTTCCCTCTGGTGCAGGCTGGCTGGGTCGTTCACACCCGAGTGTGAATACTAATGCCTCCAGCTTACCTTGGCACTGGGAGAGCAAAGGAACAACAGCAGTGAAAAGTGCGAGGGCCTGGGGGGCCCAGAGAAAGCACACGCTGAATCTGGCAGCAGCTCCGGAGAGCCGCCTGGATCTGGGGGAGAATCTGGAAATAGAGGCGGCGACTCGCTTGTGGGATGGAGACCTCAGGCCTTGGTGCTGAGAGGCTGGGGAGACCTGAGCGGGCCCACTGCAACCAGGAGTTCCACACTCCTGCCCAGCACCAGATGGCTTCGGAGGCTGAATTGCTACATAAACATTGCACGGCAAGTTTGATTTCACGAGTGTGCAAATGAGGCAAAACAAAAGGAGAACGGTTCTCAGAGGCATTCCAGTTAGGAATCTGGAGTTTCTATAGGAAAGGGCGCTCAGCTTGGGGCCCATCCAGATAAGCTGCCGGAAAGCAAGGGTGGGACTCTTCACCAGGAAATCCAGGGCGTCTGGGGAATCATGCGGCTACCACAGGGGAGAGGGGACCTCTACAAGGCTGTGTCTGAAACCACAAACCCAGGGCCAGTCGGAACGCCTGCCTCCACTGGATACTTTTTCTTGGGGACCGAGGGCGAAAGCGGGTGCTTCCATTTTTACCGCAGGAGCTCTCACTGCTCCCAGCTCGTCCTTTCTCCTCCTTTTCTGCTTGTCAAGTTCAAAACTTGGGTTTCCCCTCCTACACTGATGGTGGGAAGGTAAGCTGGTGCAGGCACTGTGGAAAACAGTATGGAGGTCCCTCCAAAGACTAAACATAGAATTGCTGAATGATCCAGCTACCCCACGCCTGGGTATATATCCAGATAACACCATAATTCAGAAAGGTCCACGCACCCCTGTGTTCATAGCAGTACTGTTCACAGCAGCCAAGACGTGGGAACAGCCTACATGTCCATAGACAGGGGAATGGATAAAGGAGATGGGGTATACACATATGTGATGGAATATTACCCAGCCATAAAAAAGGTAATGCCACTTGCAACAACATGGCTGCAGCCAGAGAGTATAGTACTGAGTGAAGCCAGAAAGACAGACAAATATCAGGCGACATCACTCATATGTGTAGTCTAGGAAATGGCACAAACGAACCTGTCTACAAAACGGAAATAGTGTCAGGGACACGGAGAGCAGGCTGGTGGCTGCCAACCAGAGAGGGGCTGGGGGAGGGATGGCGGGGGAGGCTGGGGTTAGCAGACGTGGGCTGCTATACAGAGAACGGGTAAACAGCAAGCTTCTACTGCACAGCACAGGGAACTATGCTCAATGCCCTGTGATGAAACCATAAATGGCCACGAAAATTAACAAAGGAAGAGCACGCACAGGCAGAGCTGAGTCACTCGGCTCTGCAGCAGAAATTAACACAACGTTGTACGTCAACTGTGCTTCTGAAGCACGATGGAAAAAAAGCACACAAGACAGACCCTTGGGTGTCCCTCTAAGGCACGCTGCGGGGAAGAGAGGAGGGGAAAGCAGCGACCCCAGGCCAGCACATTGGGGAGGGATCAGCAGCTGAAAGGCCACTTGGGAAAGGGGGCTGAAATCCGAGGGGACCGTCAGCAGCTTCTGGGAGGAGAGGGCAGAGCGACACAGAGGGGGAGAAGGGGTCTGGNTACACAAACTCATATAAATTTTCATAATACCTGTTTTCTATCAAAAAGTAGAAATGCCTTACATGTTTATTGGTATGTGAATGAATAAACAAACTATGATATATCCATACCGTGAAATATACTACTCAGCAATAAAAAGCAATGAAATCTTTATACAGACTATGACATGGGACATAGATGATTCTCAAAATCATTATGCTGAAGGAAATATGTAAGACATTCTGTTTACATAAATCCTACAATATGAAAACTAGTATAACAAAAAGAAGATCAGTTGTCTGTGGGAATAGTGTGAGGAGCAGGGCAGGAGGAAGGAATTAAAAATAGAACAAGGACATTTTTGAGCATGGGACATATGCTAATAAAACTTGATATAATTATATATACATGAAGCCGTCATCACAGTCAAAAGTATATACTTTAAACATAGATTATATCACTGAAACTCTAAAGAAATATCTAGTTATAGTAGACTATATCACTGAAACTATGAAGAAAGAAATCTCTAGTTATAGTAGAATTAAAACAAATTCTTAAAGAAATAGGATGAATTTTGCTTAACTGCATTGGTACTCTAGCACTGCTGCTGCTAAGTCACTTCAGTCGTGTCCGACTCTGTGCGACCCCATAGACAGCAGCCCACTAGGCTCCCCCATCCCTGGGATTCTCCAGGCAAGAGTACTGGAGTGGGGTGCCATTGCCTTCTCTGACTGTAGCACTAGTTCACAGTAATCAAATGAAAAGAGTAAAGAAGAGCATTAGAACTTAGAAAAAAGAAAAGTGGGAGATTACAGGACAAATGTGAGCTGTATGAAAAAGAAACATGGTTTTTGAAGTGGGTTTGAAATGAATTTTTATTAAAAATGTAAGAACCTAGTCTACATTTTCATATGACCTTCAGTGTTCTTTGAAAATCTTGCAGAGGAAAATTAAAAATAGTTCTTTATAATATAATGACTTTCTTAATGAAAATATGTTTGCCCATGATTCAAATTCTTTATAGTTTTTTTTCTACTTCATTGATTTTCCCCTTGCTAACTGCAATCAATTCATTTTGGTCTGCAGTTAAAACTTTATCAAATGGTAGTGGCATAGCCATTTAATAACAATTAAAAAGTACCAACTTAAAAAATGAGTTACATTTTTACAAGTGTAAAGTATGAAATTACTTATGTCTGAAAATAATTTAATAGAAGTAGATTAGAAAGGAAGTCATTAATACATGCCAAATACCTGACTTTGTTGCCTATGGAACACTGCACTCCACAGAGGTGATTCATTATAAATGCTATGTCATTTAATATATTCTTTAATATGTTAAATCTGATTCAAAATAAGATTTTTAAATTATAAAAAAAGTTTTTAAGATTATTTCATGTTAAAGTGAAATTTATATTTATATTTAATATAGAGAAATTTTGTAGAAAAACTGTTTGAATTTGGGCTCCACATCTTTGTGTTCAAACACTGGCTATGTTACTCTGCCAAATTAGATTTGGGCAATTTACTTAATTCTTCTGTTGAACATATTTTATTGAAGTATAAAGAATTTACAATGTGGTGTTAGTTTCTGGTATACAGCAAAGGGATTCAGTTCCTATATATATTTTTTCATTATGGTATACTATAGGATATTAAACATATTTCCATGTGCTATACAGTAGGACTTTGTTTATTTTATATATATTAGTTTGCATCTGCTAATCCCAAACTCCTAATTTTCCCTCTTTTCCACCACCTTTCCCATTTGATAACCATACATTTGTTTTCTGTTTTTTTGTGAATCCTTTTGTGTCATAAGTTTATTTGCGTCATATTTTAGACCCCACATATATGTGATATCAGATAGTATTTGTCTTTCTGACTTACTTCACTTAATGTGTGAATCTCTAGGTACATCAATGGTGGTGCAAATGTCATTATTTCATTCTTTTTTGCCAGGAGCCAACACGGGAGATACCACCTGTGACAAGGTCATGCGGAGAGACCTGACAGGGCAAGGTGAGTCAGGTCTCAAGGGGTCCTCTGCCTAAGCATCTACCCTGAAACCAAAATCTGTCTGTTTACTGTCTGCTATACTATTCTCTTCTGACATTACAGGGGGCTATCTCCGACCACCTTTCTCTGGAAAAAGTTAACTTAGAGCTGCAACTGGTCTCCTGCATATGAAAGGAGTGTCTCAGCTCAATTCCCTCTGATGGCTCTCTAACTTGCCTGATAGGTTCCCCTGGACTTTTACAACTTGTGATTGTTTACAGCCCCCCACCCCCCGCCCCGGACTTTTACAACTTGTGATTGTTTAAGCTGCATGAGAGGCATGCAGCTTAAAACATCTTCAAGATACAGAGCCTTTTTTAAAGAGCTAAGAATTATATTCATAGAGGGTTTTCACTGCTGAGTCAATGACTGCTGCCAGGCCTCCATATTCTTTATTTTTTAGGCACCTGAAGGATATTAATCAATGTAATTGGGATATAGAAAAAGGAATATAGTAGTTTTTGATGTTAGCAACACTAGACTTTTGAGTTAATTAACTTTATCTTTGTTATAAATCACTGTGTTCCTCTTTCTTTGTTATAAATTGTTGGGTCCTTGCTATATAAGAACGTAACTTTGTTTAATGCTTTCTGAGAGTGGTACCAGACTTTGGGAAGAACAACACTATTAAGGCAAATAAATCTTCTGGTTGACAGACCCTTATCAGAAAAAGGGCAGTAAAATGTTAATTGGCCTTCTGGCCATAAGATGATGTAAATCACCTAAGACTTGTGTATATATCTAGGTATGCAGATAAAAGCCTGGTCTCAAAAAGAGTCATGGCTGCTGATGCTGCATAATTTTGTATTATCCACTGATCTCTATGTACAACCAAAAGTATAAAAAGCATTTCTGGACAATAAAGGATGGACCAGTTTCTCAGATCAGCTTCTCGAACTGGTTTCTTGGAAATCTGAATCCCTGGAAATCTGGCTCCCCTTGTGTCGACTTCCTCTCTCTCTCTTTCTCCCTCTCCCACCCTCTCCTTTTCAGGCTGAATTCCTATCTGGAGCACGGAGGCTCACCATATCTACTTACTTGCCCTGGCTTCTAAGACCTATGCAAGAGGGAGCCCAAGGCGGGGCTCTGCTATTCAAGCAGGCGCCAGTGGCCTAATGTAGATGGTGCAAACCTCTTGTCTCGAGGTTTTATTAGTTTTCCACATAAACCAAGTTATTCAGCTTCTTTTTTCCATTAAATTTTCCTACCAAACCATTTTTTCCTAATCTCTCTTATATTTCTAATTAAATAGTCCTTTCCCAGACTCCCATCCCTGCTTCAAATTCCCTGGATCCACCAGGACTGGACCTTGACACTTTTTTAAGAGTTAAATAGTATTCCACTATGTTTTAAATCCTCTTTGTCTATTCCTCTGTTGATGGACATTTAGGTAGACATTTAGACATTTTTTTCCCATGTCTTGGTGATTGTAAATAATGCTGCTATGAACAATGGAGTGCATCTGTCTTTTCAAATTAATGTTACCTCCAAATATATACCCAGGAGGGAGACTGCTGGATAATATGACAACTCTATTTTTAAATTTTAAGTAATCTTCATACCACTTTCCATAGTAGCTGTACTAATTTACATTGCCATCAGTAGTGTAGGTTGTTTCATTTTCGCCACACTCTTTCCAGCATTTATTAGTCATAGACTTTCTAATAATGTTCATTCTGGTGTGAGGTGGTACCTCATCATAGTTTTGATTTGTATTTCCCTAATAATTAGTGCTTGAGCATCTTTTCATGTGCCTATTGGCCACCTTCTTCATAAAAATGTCTCCCCATTTTTGATTGAGCTATTTGTATATTTTGGAGATTAATTCCTTATCAATTGCCTTGTTTGCAAACATTTTTCCCCATACATTACCTTTTTCTATTTGCTTATGGTTTCCTTTGCTATGCAAAAGCTTTTAAGTTTAATTAGGTCCCATTTGTTTAGTTTTGCTTTTATTTCCATTGCCTTGAGAGGCTAACCTAAGCAAACATTGGTACTATATTTCAGAGAATGTTTTGTCTGTATTATCTTTTAGGAGTTTTATGGTACCATGTCATATTTTTAAGTCTTTAAGCCATTTTGAGTTCACCTTTTTTCTAGATTCCACATATGTGTTAATATATGATATTCATTTTTCTCTTTCTGACTTATTTCCCTCTGTATAACAGACTATGTCCATCTACATCTCTACAAATGACCCAATTTCATTCCTTTTTATGGCTGAGTAAACAGCTCATGAAGCAACCCCAAAACAACCCCATCAAAAAATGGACAGAAAAACTATATCGACATTTCTCCAAAGAAGACATACAGATGGCCAAGAAGCATATGAAAATGATGCTCAACATTACTAATTATTAGAGAAATGCAGATCAGAACTACGGTGTGTCATCTCACATGGTCAGAATGGCCATCATCAAAAATAAATCCACAAGTAATAAATGCTAGAAAGGGTGTGGAGTAAAAAGAGCCCTCCAGTACTGTTGGTGGGAATGTAGATTGATATAGCCAGTATGCAGATTTCTTAAGCTAGAAATAGAACTACCAAATGACCCAGCGATCAAACTACTAGGCGTATATCCTGAGAAAAATATAATTCAAAAAGACACATACACCCAGTGTTCATTGCAACACTATTCACAATAGCCAGACACGGAAGCAATCTAAAGGTTCATCAACAGATGAATGGATAGAGACTGTCTTTTAAGGACATATTTTTTAACTGCCACTTGATTTACTTTACAAGTTTAGGTTATGAGTTAGCTCTAATTATTTTAAAGTATCCTGTAATGCCCAATGTATTCATTTAACAATTTGGTATGTATTGAATTCCTCTTACCCTTTACCTACCTACTCATTTCACTGATGCTCTCCATTCTCTCTGTAAAACAAAGTGACAGTCACAACTCACAGGATACTTAGTAGGCTGTACTTTAATATCTACCAACAAGAAGAGATAAGAAAGCCTTCTTCAGCGATCAGTGCAAAGAAAGAGAGGAAAAGAACAGAATGGGAAAGACTAGAGATCTCTTCAAGAAAATTAGAGATACCAAGGGAACATTTCATGCAAAGATGGGCTCGATAAAGGACAGAAATGGTCTAGACCTAACAGAAGCAGAAGATATTAAGAAGAGGTGGCAAGAATACACAGAAGAAATGTACAAAAAAGATCTTCATGACCCAGATAATCATGAGGATGTGATCACTAATCTAGAGCCAGATATCCTGGAATGTGAAGTCAAGTGGGCCTTGGAAAGCATCACTACGAACAAAGCTAGTGGAGGTGATGGAATTTCAGTTGAGCTGTTTCAAATCCTGAAAGATGATGCTGTGAAAGTGCTGCACTCAATATGCCAGCACATTTGGAAAACTCAGCAGTGGCCACAGGACTGGAAAAGGTAAGTTTTCATTCCAATCCAAAAGAAAGGCAATGCCACAGAATGCTCAAACTACCACACAATTGCACTCATCTCACATGCTAGGAAAGTAATGCTCAAAATTCTCCAAGCCAGGTTTCAACNTCTCTTGGCAGAAGAAACTGAAGAATAACTATAGAGCCTCTTGATGAAAGTAAAAGAGGAGAGTGAAAAAGTTGGCTTCAAGCTCAACATTCAGAAAACCAAGATCAAAGCATCTGGTCCTGTCACTTCATGGCAGATAGATGAGGAAACAGTGGAAACAGTCGTTGACTTTATTTTTCTGGGCTCCAAAATCACTGCAGATGGTGATTGCAGCCATAAAATTGAAAGACGCTTACTCCTTGGAAGGAAAATTATGACCAACCTAGATAGTATATTCAAAAGCAGAGACATTACTTTGTCAACAAAGGACCGTCTAGTCAAGGCTATGGTTTTTCCAGTGGTCATGTATGGATGTGAGAGTTGGACTGTGAAGAAGGCTGAGTGCTGAAGAATTGATGCTTTTGAACTGTGGTGTTGGAGAAGACTCTTGAGAGTCCCTTGGTCTTCAAGGAGGTCCAACCAGTCCATTGTGAAGGAGATCAGCCCTGGGATTTGTTTGGAAGGAATGATGCTAAAGCTGAAACTCCAGTACTTTGGCCACCTCATGCGAAGAGCTGACTCATTGGAAAAGACTCTGATACTGGGAGGGGTTGGGGGCAGGAGTAGAAGGGGACGACAGAGGCTGAGATGGCTGGATGGTATCACTGACTCGATGGACGTGAGTCTGAGTGAACTCCTGGAGCTGGTGATAGATAGGGAGGCCTGGCGTGCTGGGATTCATGGCGTCGCAAAGAGTCGGACACAACTGAGCGACTGAAATGAACTGAACTGAACCTTACATATCTGCTTCCACCAAGTATCAAGTTATGTTTACTTCCAAACTTATTTGTGCCACTTATACTTATGACTGAAGTATCTAACTAAAGCATTTAAATACGACTGTAAAGAGAAAAAAGGTTTTGCATTGAGACAAATGATTTGGAAAAGCTACTTGCAAATACACACTCTTGCATTAGGTATGAACACGACAATTATAACTGGTAGAAAGGCTCTTTTAAAAAATCATTCCCCACTTACATTTTACTTCCATTAATGAACCAAATAAACGTTCTTATCTACATTATCAAACAATAAGTAAGTTTATTTTTAAATTCCCCTTAAGTTTTTTGGTTAGCCACCTACATCAATACAGCTGTATTGAAACCCTTTTGCACTTGGCTTTCCAGACATTACCCTCCCCTGCTTCTTATTTTACATCACTGGCTTCGCCATAAAGTCTCAGTGCTTGTACTATCAACCTTTTGCTGGGTCTCTCTCCATCTCCGACTCTCCTTCCAAGCCCAGACTTGTCATATCAAACTTTGATCTGATATNACCCTTTTGCACTTGGCTTTCCAGACATTACCCTCCCCTGCTTCTTATTTTACATCACTGGCTTCGCCATAAAGTCTCAGTGCTTGTACTATCAACCTTTTGCTGGGTCTCTCTCCATCTCCGACTCTCCTTCCAAGCCCAGACTTGTCATATCAAACTTTGATCTGATATCTTTATTTGTATATATTAATATGCATTTTCAATTTGAAATGATCTCTTCTCCTTGCTTACCTTCTGCTTTTGGCACCCTGGTCTTTTTGAATCTCCTTAAACTATTTTCTTTCTTCATTTCACTAACTTTGTGGTAATTTTTTATAATAGCAATAGAATATAAATTCACTAATGACAGTCAATACTGCTGTAACAGTTTTTTTTTTTAAGTGTCAGAATTATGACTATGCCTATATTTGAAAACTAATTGGTTTATATTGTTTACAATATCTTAATATTTTAAATAGATACACATCAAGTGTTTATAGATTATTACCTTAGGCCGTATTTGTGCCCACCCAGAGAAAAGTGATGTGAAAGTGAAAGGTGCTCAGTAGTGTTTGAACCCTTGATCCCCAGGGACTCTACAGTCCATGGAACTCTCCAGGCCAGAAGACTGGAGTGGATAGCTTTTCCCTTACCCAGGGGATATTCCCAACCCAGGGATGGAATCCAGGTCTCCTGCATTGCAGGCAGATTCTTTACCAGCTGAGCCACCAGGGAAGCCCAAGAATAGTGGAATGGATAGCCTATCTCTTCTCCAGTGGATCTTTGCAACCCAGGAATCTAACCAAGATCTCCTGCATTGCAGGTGGATTCCTTACCAACTGAGCTATGAAAGTGATGTCAGTTTAATATCTCAGCCATGTCTAACTCAGCGATGAAAATGATGTAAATGAGTTTTATTAAGAGATACACTTTGAGTAGCAATGGTTAAATATAAAACCAATAGAGTCAAGATTATGATAAATGAACAAACAGTGGACATAAACATGACATGGTGGCTCACAGGAGGAAAATTCCACTTTCTGAGGAGAACGGGTAGAGGTTATTTTTAAAGGAGGGAGCCTTTAGGGAAGTTATGACAGATGAGTGACATCTGAAAAGGAAGAAACACGTAGGCTGAACATTATAGGTAATGGGAACAGAAGAGAACTAGAAATGTATACTGAATGATAATAACATTCTCTTTTGATATTTATTCCAGAAATGAAGAAAGAAGCAACACCTGGGTGTAAGCAGCTCACAAGGCAATATGCTGTGATTTAATTGACTTTGGAAGGTGGTCCACCAAGGTATGCTGGTAAACATGCAAGGCTGCCAAAAACAATTTCACAATTTTTTAAAATGACTGTCATGTGATATTAAGATATACACGCATTGAAAATTTAGTTAAATCTTTACTGAATGAACTAGCAGAAGAATAACGTTGGTTACTAATGATGACTTATTCTTATGTCTACAGTCTTTTGAGTGTTCCAAGCCAGATTTTTGAAACCTCTAGCTTTAGAAAATGAAACAGAATAGTAATAAGAATCCAACATAGTGTAACAAATGATCTTAAAATAATGTGCATTGGAAATATTAGAAAATGCAAATTTTCTTTTACAAATGAATATTTCTCTGTGTGTGTTTGCTGTTAGCCAAAGGGTGCTTTCTGTGGGAAATCAGAGGTAATATGTGACTTGTAACTGGAAGTTTAGAATACAACCATCTGTCCACTAACAACTCCTTTTGTTCACAGAACTAAAAATCTACTCATCAAGACTATTGCCATATAGCCATAAGGTTTTACCTATAAAACTTTTATCTAAGTTTCAAGAACTTTTTCTTCTCACATAACCTATACCAGCTTTCAGTTTTTATATTCAAGTAGTAGGCTGTGTTTTCACAGACTTTGTTATAAGAAATATAATTCTAGTATTTCTCTTCACTAATTTTCTACCACTATAAACATGCAATGTCCGTATATTTATTTTATTTATGTGTCATTTAAATGTTTTCATTATCTCCTTCTAGTAGTGAAGGTATATAATCTAGTCTTCAAGAGTGGTTTTTGAAGTAATACCAGCTCTTTAAAATATAGGGAGAATTCATCTTTAGAAGGAATAATAATCATAATGCCAGGCTTTAGTATGAGGACTGCAAAATGTTTTAATTAAAAACATTAATTTCACATTTCTAATGTTTTAGTTTTGTTTCTCCTCCCATGTTTGAATATATGCAAATATGAAAGAATTAAACTGATTTAAATGTTCATTACTACTATGCAGAACTGAAGAAATATAACCTCTAGGTAGTCTTAGAGCATCACACTGTGCAGATACAATCCAGTAAGAATCATGCATTTCAAAGAGTAATTGGGTCTACACTGCATTTTCTCCAGGAGAGAATTCTCCATGATTATTAATTAAAGCATTATCTTGGAAAAGGTATAGGTCTCCTGTGTAATCACCAGTAGGGGGAAAAAAAGAGTGAAATGGTAAATGATTCAGAGACTTAATAGACATGTATTTTCAGTGTCACATATAATTCAGGGTTTTGTGCCGCCCATTTTAGCAGCTACTGTCTCATAATGTATTAAAGGATGCTATTTAACATGACATTTCTGAGAAGTGTGAGACTGACTGATACTTTATAGAAATCTTTTTATAACCCAGAAACTAAGACATAATTAATGCAGAAATTGAGTTTAACAAATATGAAAAATTCTGCTTGAATTGGATACTATCCCTTCTCCAGTGAATCTTTCCAACCCAGGTATTGAACAAGGGTTTCCTACATTGCAAGTGGATTCTTTTTTTTTTTTTTTTTTTGTATTTATTTATTTTTTTACACGAACTCCCACACATGAACCCCCCTCCCACCAGTTGAGCTACCAGGGAAGTCCAGAAGGGATACACTGAGTATTTAAAATGCCATTTATCNTGAACAAGGGTTTCCTACATTGCAAGTGGATTCTTTTTTTTTTTTTTTTTTTGTATTTATTTATTTTTTTACACGAACTCCCACACATGAACCCCCCTCCCACCAGTTGAGCTACCAGGGAAGTCCAGAAGGGATACACTGAGTATTTAAAATGCCATTTATCTTAGCACAGGGAAAACTATGATCAATAAGGAAGCTTTGTAACTGAATGTCTCAGATAAACTTATTTACAATAATTCCACAGGGAATATACTGAAGAAAATGTTGACAATACTATGAACTATTGATGAATATGGTATATATTTTTTTATTTTAGCCTCAAAAATGAACTTAAGTGACTCTGAACTAAAAGATTCTCCCTACCTATCTCTATGATCTACATGATTAATGACTGAAGTTGGTGACCATTTTTTAATCTAAGTAGAGAGCAACAAAAAATGTGGTCCCCAGAAAATGTTTGAATTTCAGGAATATTTAGAGACAGAAATAGATTGGTTCTAAGGAAGGGACTAGTGGTTCACTTATTGCACAGAATAATACTTAGAAAGCATTTTAGGGCAGTTATCTCAGTATCAATAGCAATTGTAAATTTAAAAAAAAAAACTGTAGTGGATATACCCAGTGGCTATATCCAAATGGGCATAGATCTATCAATTTTCAAATTTCATATAGTAATTTTATCATTATTATTATGAATTATATTATTCCAAATTCAGAATTTCCATTCTAATCTTTTGTTTTAAAATGCAATGCATTCTCAAATCTACTCTTAATTTTTCTCTTTTTAAACATCTGGTCTCAAGCACAACTTATGCACACTCCTGCATAAGTTAAAAACATTAGTGACAGAAAATTATGGGAAAATTATTTTCTTCAGTGGCAAAACACAAAGGTAGTAAAAGGTAATTTCCCAATTTCTCTAATCTCCTGTACTACTCAGAATAGACAAAACTTAAAGATACATAAAGACCATTAGATTTTTACCCATGTGACAGTTTTGCTCATTTCTTTCCAGAAACACACTGCTAATAGGATTAAGTTTCCAGTGAAACATACTTTTTTCCTGTACTATATATTTCCCTCCATATCCCCAAATTGTAACAAGAGTAGCATTGGATTTAGCTCTCAAATGCATTTTCTAACACAGAACCATATTCCCAATAATAGTAAGCAATGTTTTGTATCTTCTAAGATGCAGTAAGCATAGCACCTATAATAAGTTGCATACATGATCATAAATTTAGTAATATCCTGAAAAAATATCTTATAGACTAATGATTTAAAAAGAACAATTCAATTGATAATATAAAACATGTTAGCACAGAAGACATGAACACTGAATTAGCCCCAAAATTCACTTAAATAAATACTACATTAACTAGAATAGAGATCATTATGCCATTTACACATGAATGTTATTTTAAATATCAAATGTGCACTAAAATAGTAGAAATGAAAAAAATACATTAGAGTCTGATTTAGTTTCTTCAATTAAATTTTGTTTAGGATTTATCTCTACAGTAATTTAATACCTTAATTAAATATATAACTATTTTCATTTCTAAAAGATATACTTCATTGTGTAATATATAACTAAATCACTAATGAAGACTTTCCATCTCAATCAATAGTAATATGGTAATAATGTAAACACCATTTCTAAATGACTTAATTCTGTGATTGCACTTACATTTTGGGGAGATAAAATTGAATAAAACCCAAATCCCTGCCTTTGTAAGGTTTAGTGTGAGAGTCAAAATACACAACATATTCTATACTTTCTATTAGTTACAGCATCAGGATGGATGGTTGTATTCATCCCTGCTTGTTTCACAGTGGCAGAATGGTAACATCTAGTGACTTAGCAGCAGCAGCAGCAGAAACTTGGGTTATATTGTAAGCAAGAAGACATAGTAAGAGCAAACAGAGCAGATGGAAACCGTTAGTGTGCCAACATTTAGTTTCAAATGGATAGACTGCATATTTTTAAGATTGGATGTGTGTGAATAGTTCCTTTAATGCATGCAATTACATACCAGGTCAGTGGTATTACTAATGCTAATACATTTAGTGATGATAGTAACTACTGCCTATTGACAATATGTGATCTTACTTTACAAAGATTCAAATCTATTAACCCATTTATTGTTGCCTTCTAACTCTATAATTCAGGTAATTTTCTTAACTGCATATAACAAATGAGCAAACTGAAGCTTCAAGAAGTTGATAACTTACCCAAAGTTACACAATACATCAGACACTACAGGAGTCATACTCTAACAGTCCAGCCCCAGATCCTGAGGTCCAGAGGTCTTTGTTATACCATATTACATGTTTACATATCAATATGTTATATATGCACTGCTGCTGCTGCTAAGTCGCTTCAGTCGTGTCCCATAGACGACCCCATAGACGGCAGCCTACTGGGCTCCTCCATCCTTGGGATTCTCTAGGCAAGAATACTGGAGTAGGTTGCCATATGTATAAACTTTAACTTTCTTGTGTACTTACCATTATTAATCATGGTATACATTCATTCCTTCTGGAAATGCTCACTGTTTTTCTACATGTCATGCACTATTATAGATGCTGAGAATAAAATGATAGATAAGACTGCTAGCAAAAAAACTTATTCTGCCAGTTATAAAATGGTAAGAAAGAAAAAATAAATAAATACAAAAAAAAAAAAAAAAGAGATGGGAATACCAGAAAAAAAAAAAAAAAAAATNTTTTCTACATGTCATGCACTATTATAGATGCTGAGAATAAAATGATAGATAAGACTGCTAGCAAAAAAACTTATTCTGCCAGTTATAAAATGGTAAGAAAGAAAAAATAAATAAATACAAAAAAAAAAAAAAAAGAGAGGGGAATACCAGAAAAAAAAAAAAAAAGACTTTATGCAAGAGATCAGGCTCAACTCCAAATATAGCAAAGGCAGTTGGAGATTTATAGACAACTATAGTGAGAAAGTCACTGAATGAAAAATTACTAATAGGAAATAGCAGGGGTGGGTTAGGGTGATCAGATAGTGAGATGGGCAGTAGTTAAACTGAGCGTATTCTTACCACAACTGGAGGCGGCAGGGAAAGCAAGTTCCAGGGATGAGGCTGAGACAACGAGGGTACAAGAAAGCTTCAATTTTAGATTCATTAAAATCCCTTTTCCAGTATAAATACTTTATTTCAAATTATTCTCTCCTTTAGGATTCATTCAGTGTTCTTCCAACAACCAAAATAAAAAACAGTAAAGATGCCTAAAGCCAACTCTCATTGTTCAGTAAAAAAATGGAAGGGACATTGTTATTCAAACACCAGCTTTTGGAAATAAGAATACCTTCCTATTTACTTCAAGGGATCTCTGACTGTTGAATATGTTTAAAATGATATACTGAAAATTAAAGTAAATTTAAAGATGATAATGAAAATGTAACCATGGAACTGATTAAATGCAGAGGACAAGTATGTATTTACCAAGGTGTATACATATACACAAAGAAGAATATATAAATTGTAACAAGTTCAGAATATTAGAAACTTGATTTTGTTTTTCAAATGATATTGGATTATTCATGAAACCTGTAAATTTTGTATTTGACTTAGAAATTATATAATTAAGTATTGATTTACTATATATTTTCACAGCCTCTACCTTCTTACAATAGTCAGTGCCAGGGTCCTGCCCCAGTGGATCCAGGGTAATTTGAAGGGGAGACGGATAGGTGAGGAAATATTTATTTATTTATTTATTTAGAAATATAAGATTAGATTAGGAAGAAATAGTGTAGTAGGAAAATTAAGTGGAGAAAAGAGGCTGAATAAATTGATTTACGTGGAAAGCCAATAAAGTTCCAGACAAGGAACTTATACCATCTACGTTAGGCCACCAGCTTCCGTTTGAATTTCGGAGAGTGCCCCGCCTTGGGTCCCTCTCTTATAGATCTTAGAAGCCAGGGCAAGTAAGTAGACATGGCAAGCCTCCATGCCCCAGATGGGAATTCAGCCTGAAAATAGAGTAAAGAGGAGACACGGGGGAAGTCAGTCCTTCCAATGACTTGTCCTGCCTCTAGTGTCTAGAAAGGCCTTTTATACCTTTTTGATTGTACATAGAGATCAATGGGTAATACAAAATTAAGCAGTGTTAGCAGCCCAGACTCTTATCAAGACAAGGCTTTCTCTCTGCATACCTAACTGTATACACAAGTGTTAGGTGATTTACATCATCTTCTGGCCAAAAGGGCCATTTTACAGCCTTTTTTTCTGATAAGGGTTTGTCAACCAGAAGACTTATTTGTGTTGTTCTTCTCAAAGTCTGGTGCCACTCTCAGAAAAACACTAAATAAAGTTACATTCTTACATAGCAAAGATACAGCAGTTTATAACAAATAAAAGGAGTACAGTGATTTATAACAAAAGAAAAGTAACTCAAAAGTCTAGTGTTACTAACATCAAAACTACTATATACCTTTTTCCATATCCCAATTACATTGATTAATATCCTCCCAGGTGCCTAAAAGATAAAGAATATGGAGGCCTGGCAGGAGTCATTGAGTCAACAGTAAAAACCCATCACCAATATGATTTTTAGCTCTTTAGAAAAGGCTCTGTATCTTTAAGATGTTTTAAGCTTTTTGCCTCATGTGGTTGGAGGGCTGTAAACAATTCACAAGCTGTAAAAAGTTCAGGGGAACCTGTTAGGAAGCTAGAGAGTTATCAGAGGGGGTTTGAACTGAAACATCCCTTTCAAATGCAGAAGACTAAAGCCCTGAGTTAACTTTTTCCAGAGTGTATCAGAAGAGTGGAAAAGCATAGTACAATAAGGCAGGCAGATACTTATTTTTGGGGTATATGCTCAGGAAATATCAGGGGGAAATCCTGAGGCTTGACTCGCCTTGTCCATCAGGCCCCTGCCGCATGACCTTGTCATGGGTGGGATTCCTCATGCTGGCTCCCGGCAAGTCAGCATGAATTACATGTCAAATGATGACAATTTATAAATAAATGCACCTATACTATATAAGGATTTGCCTGGTGGCTCAAATGGTATAGCGTCTGCCTGCATTGCAGGAGACCCAGGTTCAATCCCTGGGTCGGGAAGATCTCCTGGAGAAAGAAATGGCAACCCACTCCACTACTCTTGCCTGGAAAATCCCTTGGGTAGAGGAGCCTGGTATGTCAAATGATGACAATTTATAAATAAATGCACCTATACTATATAAGGATTTGCCTGGTGGCTCAAATGGTATAGAGTCTGCCTGCATTGCAGGAGACCCAGGTTCAATCCCTGGGTCGGGAAGATCTCCTGGAGAAAGAAATGGCAACCCACTCCACTACTCTTGCCTGGAAAATCCCTTGGGTAGAGGAGCCTGGTGGGCTACAGTTCATGGAGTCACAAAGAGTTGGACACTACTGAGCAACTTCACTTCACACTATATAAACTAATCAGCTAAGAGATAATCGATTTTATTTTTCTCAGCATTGTAAGTCATACTTCAATTTTAGGTGTATCTATTGGCAAACCACTCCAGTATTTTTCCGTGGAGAACTCCATGGACAGAGGAGCCTGATGGGCTACAGTCCATGGAGTTGCAAAGTTGGACATGACTTAGTGACAGAAAAACACCAATACTGGATATGAATCCAGTTTGGTTCCAACTTTTAAATTAAAAAGTATAATATGGGCAACCAGATTTGAAATAATTAGTTTTACCATTAATGACAGGAAATAATGCAATATATTTTTTTTAATGGCAGAGTTTTGCAGGAAAAAGTACAAATAAAGCCTGGAAAAAGTACTTCTAACTTCTGCTGATGTTATATTTACCATGTTCTGCTATTTAGCACCAATTATCAATTATATAGGTTGACAATCTTGATATTGCTTACCTATAGATTTATTAAATGACAACATCAGTTCAAAACAGTTCAGTCACTCAGTCGTGTTCAGCTTTTTGCAACCCCATGGACTACACCACACCAGGCCTCTTTGTCCATCAACAACACCCTGAGTTTACCCAAATTCATGTCTATTAAGTCAGTGATGCCATCCAACCATCTCATCCTTTGTCATCCCCTTCTCCTCCAGCCCTCAATCTTTCCTAGCATCAGGGTCTTTTCCAGTGAGTCAATTATTCACATCAGGTGGCCAAAGTATTGGAGTTTCAGTTTCAACATCAGTCCTTCCAATGAACATTCAGGGCTGGACTACACCACACCAGGCCTCTT
Source organism: Oreotragus oreotragus (assembly GCA_006410675.1). Classification (NCBI taxonomy): domain Eukaryota; kingdom Metazoa; phylum Chordata; class Mammalia; order Artiodactyla; family Bovidae; genus Oreotragus; species Oreotragus oreotragus. Next base: position 235,970 of record SJYX01011646.1, read on the forward strand.
TGTCCATCAACAACACCCTGAGTTTACCCAAATTCATGTCTATTAAGTCAGTGATGCCATCCAACCATCTCATCCTTTGTCATCCCCTTCTCCTCCAGCCCTCAATCTTTCCTAGCATCAGGGTCTTTTCCAGTGAGTCAATTATTCACATCAGGTGGCCAAAGTATTGGAGTTTCAGTTTCAACATCAGTCCTTCCAATGAACATTCAGGGCTGATCTCCTTTAGGATGGACTGGTTGGATCTCTTTTCAGCCCAAGGGACTCTCAAGAGTCTTTTCCAACACCAGAGTTCAAAAGCATCAGTTCTTTGAAGCTCAGCTTTCTTTATATTCCAACTCTTGCATCCATACATGACTACCAGAAAAACCATAGAGTTGACTAGATGGACCTTTGCTGGCAAAGTAATGTCTCTGCTTTTCAACATGTTGTCTAGGTTGGTCATAACTTTCCTTCCAAGGAGTAAGCGTCTTTTAATTTCATGGCTGCATTCACCATCTGCAGTGATTTTGGAGCCCCCCAAAATAAAGTCAACCACTGTTTCCCCATCTATTTGCCATGAAGTGATGGGACTGGATGCCATGATCTTTGTTTTCTGAATATTGAACTTTAAGCCAACTTTTCACTCTCCTCATTCACTTTCATCAAGAGGCTCTTTAGTTCCTCTTCACTTTCTGCCATAAGGGTGGTATCATCTGCATATCTGAGGTTATTGATATTTCTTCTGGCAATCTTGATTCCAGCTTGTGCTTGATCTAGCCCAGCATTTCTCATGATGTATTCTGCATATAAATTAAATAAGCAGGTTGACAATATACAGCCTTGTATGTAAATAAAAATTTATTTTCTCTCTGAAAACTCATGCATTAAAATTCTTTGAATTTGGAGCTATTTCATTGAATTGTCATATACTTTTAGCTATACCTTTAGAAGATTAATCTTTAGAAGTAAAGATTGCAGATGATTGTTGAAATATGGCATCACATTCTATTCTGGATAATAATGTAAAAACTAATATCTTGATCTTGCTGAATTTTCTTTAATCTTTACTTCACATCAATATACCTCTCTGAAAAGTATTTCTCAAAGGTTGTTTAAAATCAAACAGAAGTGATTCAGATATTATATTAGTTGCTAGGACTTTTATAACCAAACTTTTATAAATTCAAAAGGACAGGAAAACCTACCCCCAGAAAAAACAACATTCAGGACTAAATGTCAAATGAAGATATTGTGACTTGATAGTACAGGAAAAACACTTGAAAGTGCACTGGAATGAAGGTGGCAGCCTGATAGAAACATTGATTCTGGGGATAAACACACAGATAGAAAAGGAATGGCAACGAAGGATAAAGGGAATGTATGCATCCTGCAGAAATACAAAGGAAACAGAAACACACAGGCCAAGCCACTCTCTTACCACCACCTACCACTAACTATTTCATAAAGCAATTGTTCCTCACTACAGAGATGCAAAAGGCACTCAAATATTAAAGACTATTCCCCAAAGGCACAGGAATAGGAAAAAAAAAATCATACACTAACTTAAGAGAATAGAAATGCATATCATAACAGTTCAAAAAAACTGAACAACAGATTTTAAACGTAAGTACAAAAAGGAACAAACCAGAGTGGATCTAGTTTTTATCAAACTCAGAGAAAAAGACTGAAGGAAAAACCCATCTTACAAAAAAAAATTTTTTTTTAAAGAATAGACTTAATAATATACCTGAAAAAATGAAAGAAAATGAGGAAACTGATAATATGGTACCCAAAGTGTCCACAAAGGCATATAACATAGGGAGTTAATATTCACTCAATTTCATTTTCAATAGACAGCATGTACAGTATTAAAATTCTCTTTTCCTTGTGCTATGTTTATCTGAATTAATTTGATAAAATGTATTTTCATGTGTATCTTATCCAATAATAAAAGGCTCAGGATTTTAATGTCTTCTTTAATTTTTCTAAGTATTATTTTTTATCTTATAAAGTATCAATTGACATGACACTGGGGGAACATATTAATAGTCATTAACACATACTGAGAAGCTATCTAGTCTATATTACTTAAAATATGTATATAAAACATCACTATATGTTTCATAAGCCTATTCAAAGCTATGTATCTAATATTAGATTAGTATATATATACATATAATGTATATGATATAAAGAGAGATTATATGACCACATGCTATTCTTCAGCTATGTAGTAACCACACATACAAAATAACATCTTTGTAATACAAGTCAATTTGTTCCTTCTTTTAAGTACAGATATGATGAAAGGGAAGGATTTCCATGTATATGCATTGTGACTAAATGGAGTATTACTCAACCATTAAAAAGAATACATTTGAATCAGTTCTAATAAGATGGATGAAACTGGAACCAATTATACAGAGTGAAGTAAGCCAGAAAGAAAAACACCAATACAGTATACTAACACATATATATGGAATTTAGAAAGATGGTAATGAGGACCCTGCATGCAAGACAGCAAAAAAGATACAGATGTGTAGAGCGGACTTATGGACTCTGAGGGAGAAGGAGAGGGAGAGGGAGAGGGAGGGATGATTTGGGAGAATAGCATTGAAATATGTATACTATCATGTAAGAAATGAATTGCCAGTCTATGTTCAATGCAGGATGCAGGATGCTTGGGGCTGGTGTATGGGGATGATCTGGAGGGAAGATGTGGGGTGGGAGGTGGGAGGGGGGTTCATGTTTGGGAGTTC
>SJYX01011646.1:240694-257365 GCA_006410675.1 Oreotragus oreotragus
GTGGGGTGGGAGGTGGGAGGGGGGTTCATGTTTGGGAGTTCGTGTAAAAAAATAAATAAATACAAAAAAAATAAATATAAAAAAAATTAAAAAAAATAAAACAAATAATTAAAATTATAGTTAATAGTAAATAAATAAAACTTGAATGGACTCCTGTACTGACCACTGATGATAGTTTCATTAGATATGAAGTGAGCTAATCTGTCTACATTCAAGATAACAGAAAAAAATGTGCTAAAATTCTATAATCCTAAACTTGTATTTTGAGAACTCCTTGAAAGTAATTCAAATCCTTAGTCAATAGTATTTTTTTTTTTTTAATTCAAAGACAGATGCATCCCCAGGTTCACAGCAGCACTATTTTCAATAGCCAGGACATGGAAGCAATCTAAATGTTCATTATCAGATGCATGGTTAAAGAAAATGTGGTATATATGCATAATCAAATACTAGTCAACCATAAGAAAGAATGAAATTTTGCCATCTGTAACAATATAGATGGACTTACAGATTATCATACTAAGTGAGACAGAAAGACAAATAGTATATGATATCACTTATATGTGGAATCTAAAGCTGTATACAAACGAATTTATTTACAAGCCATAAACAGACTCACTTTAAAAATAAACTTACAGTTACTAAAAGGGAAAAATGGGAGGGTAGGATAAATTAAGAGTCTGGGATTAACAGATACACACTGCTACATATGAAACAGATAAGGAGCAAGGGCCTACAATGTAGCACAGACAGCACCTCTCAGTATTCTATAAAAACCTATATGGGAAAAAAAATGGAGATATGTATGACCAATTCCCTTTGCTGTATCCCTTAAACAACACTGTAATAAAACATGGAAAATCAATTGTATTCCAATATAAAAGTTATATTTAAAAAAATGTTATTAGCCACACTTGGCAGTTCTTTTTTCCTCTCTGAAACAAAGTACATTTTCTTTTCATCTTCAAATTGTAAGACTTGTACACTTGGGGTTAAGCCTTTTACTTCTCAATTTTGAAATTATGTTACTTTACCTCCTTCACCCTGGTTTTTAAGGTATCTCATACCTCAAATCCTTATCTAACACAGAGAAGTAGAGAAGGTGTGGAAGTACAGTGGGATGATAAGGTGTGTAAAGTTACAGAGAGAGTGGGCATACACAGAATTTCTTTAACAAGAGGGGGAAAAAAGGTTGTGAGCTGTGACTATTCAGAGGTGAGGTGCTTATTCAATCGTACATATAAGACAACTTAAGCCTTATAAGGGTGGCAATATCTAACAACTGTTTTTCTTACATCAAGTAATCTGACATTAAGAAAGTCTAACAGTGGATTTCCCTGGTGGTTCAGTGGTTAGGACTTGGTGCTTTCTCAGCCACAGCTCAGGCTCAACCTTTGGTCTGGGAACTAAGATTCCACTAGCCACAGGGCATGACCAAAAAAAAAAAATTCTAACAATACCTAAATTATGCGTGCTACCTAGGAGAGAAGCGTTGCCATACATTCCCACCTCCCCTCTCAAGGATTTCAGAAGTATAATTAACTGATAAATTACATATTTTACTGGAAAGCCACAAACCCTATAGAAAAAATAATAGCCAGAGCAAGGAAATAAGGTTAACAGCTTGCCTAGGGTGTTTGTACAGAGCAAGGGTAACAGCAAGTCTAGAACCAGGTAAGTGAATGAAGGAGAGGATCCAGAGCAGGTCAGAGAGTTTCCTTAAACTGAAAATACGAAGCCTGCAGGCCACGGTATGGACTTTGGTTTTTAGTCTTAGTGAAAAAGAGACTCACGGCAAATTTAAGCAGAGGGATAACAAACTCAAACTGGTATTTTCAGTCATCCTATTCTTTTGAGGAAAAACCTGTGAGAGACCAGGTGTAGCAGCAGAAATATCTGTTAGGAAACTGTAACAGTAACCCTAATCAAGAGCAGACTTGGGGTGATAACAGAAGAGGTAGTATACAGGGATTAGATAATTAAAATGGTTTGAAGTTGGGCAAGGGGATTTCTGATGGGTGAGTGGCATGAAAGAGTGTCAAAGATGGGTACATGTGCCTGTGACACTGGGAAATTGTGGATCCAGACTGAAATGAGTAAGATGGCATGTGGATTATGTTGTGAGGAGAAACCACAGATTTAATGATTAAATGATAAATTTGAAGGCTTGTTTCACATCCTAGAAGAGATGTCAGGCACTCAGCCTAATATGAGTATGTAGTTCCAGATACAACAGCTTAATAGATCCTTTCTTTTTTTTAACTAAACCAATAGAACAAAAGTCTTATGTTGGTTTCAGTTTTCATCAGAGTATCTTCAAATATGTACTCTAGCCATTTAAATTTATTTGTGAAATAATTATCCATTCCTAACCTGTTTTCTGTAAATTTTTTCTATTGAGTTGTCTTAAATTCTATGAATTTTCAATGCTCAAAATCTATTAACTCTTTATTGACCATATATATATTAATGTGTCTTTGTTAGCGTATGAAAAGACAAAATGATAGGATATCAAAAGAGAATCTCCCCAGGTCATTAGGTGCCCAATATGCTACTGGAGATCACTGGAGAAATAACTCCAGAAAAAATGAAGGGATGGAGCCAAAGCAAAAACAATACCCAGTTGTGCATGTGACTGGTGATAGAAGCAAGATCCGATGCTGTAAAGAACAATATTGCATAGGAACCTGGAATGTCAGGTCCATGAATCAAGGCAAATTGGAAGTGGTCAAACAAGAGATGGCAACGGTGAACGTCGACATTCTAGGAATCAGCGAACTAAAATGGACTGGAATGGGTGAATTTAACTCAGATGACCATTATATCTACTACTGCGGGCAGGAATCCCTCAGAAGAAATGGAGTAGCCATCATGGTCAACAAAAGAGTCCGAAATGCAGTACTTGGATGCAATCTCAAAAACGACAGAATGATCTCTGTTCGTTTCCAAGGCAAACCATTCAATATCACAGTTATCCAAGTCTATGCCCCAACCAGTAATGCTGAAGAAGCTGAAGTTGAACGGTTTTATGAAGACCTACAAGACCTTGTAGAACTAACACCCAAAAAAGATGTCCTTTTCATTATAGGGGACTGGAATGCTAAAGTAGGAAGTCAAGAAACACCTGGAGTAACAGGCAAATTTGGCCTTGGAATGCGGAATGAAGCAGGGCAAAGACTAATAGAGTTTTGCCAAGAAAATGCACTGGTCATAGCAAACACCCTCTTCCAGCAACACAAGAGAAGACTCTACACATGGACATCACCAGATGGTCAACACCGAAATCAGATTGATTATATTCTTTGCAGCCAAAGATGGAGAAGCTCTATACAGTCAACAAAAACAAGACCAGGAGCTGACTGTGGCTCAGATCATGAACTCCTTATTTCCAAATTCAGACTTAAATTGAAGAAAGTAGGGAAAACCGCTAGACCATTCAGGTATGACCTAAATCAAATCCCTTATGATTATACAGTGGAAGTGAGAAATAGATTTAAGGGCCTAGATCTGATAGACAGAGTTCCTGATGAACTATGGAATGAGGTTCGTGACATTGTACAGGAGACAGGGATCAAGACCATCCCCATGGAAAAGAAATGCAAAAAAGCAAAATGGCTGTCTGGAGAAGCCTTACAAATAGCACTGAAAAGAAGAGAGGCGAAAAGCAAAGGAGAAAAGAAAAGATATAAGCATCTGAATGCAGAGTTCCAAAGAATAGCAAGAAGAGATAAGAAAGCCTTCTTCAGCAATCAATGCAAAGAGATAGAGGAAAACAACAGAATGGGAAAGACTAGAGATCTCTTCAAGAGAATTGGAGATACCAAGGGAACATTTCATGCAAAGATGGGCTCGATAAAGGATAGAAATGGTATGGACCTAACAGAAGCAGAAGATATTAAGAAGAGGTGGCAAGAATACACAGAAGAACTGTACAGAAAAGATCTTCACGACCCAGATAATCATGAGGATGTGATCACTAATCTAGAGCCAGACATCTTGGAATGTGAAGTCAAGTGGGCCTTAGAAAGCATCACTAAGAACAAAGCTAGTGGAGGTGATGGAATTCCCGTTGAGCTGTTTCAAATCCTGGAAGATGATGCTGTGAAAGTGCTGCACTCAATATGCCAGCAAATTTGGAAAACTCAGCAGTGGCCACAGGACTGGAAAAGGTCAGTTTTCATTCCAATTCCAAAGAAAGGCAATGCCAAAGAATGCTCAAACTACCGCACAATTGCACTCATCTCACACGCTAGTAAAGTAATGCTCAAAATTCTCCAAGCCAGGCTTCAGCAATATGTGAACCGTGAACTCCCTGATGTTCAAGCTGGTTTTAGAACAGGCAGAGGAACCAGAGATCAAATTGCCAACATCCGCTGGATCATGGAAAAAGCAAGAGAGTTCCAGAAAAACATCTATTTCTGCTTTATTGACTATGCCAAAGCCTTTGACTGTGTGGATCACAATAAACTGTGGAAAATTCTGAAAGAGATGGGAATACCAGACCACCTAACCTGCCTCTTGAGAAATCTGTATGCAGGTCAGGAAGCAACAGTTAGAACTGGACATGGAACAACAGACTGGTTCCAAATAGGAAAAGGAGTACGTCAAGGCTGTATATTGTCTCCCTGCTTATTTAACTTATATGCAGAGTACATCATGAGAAACGCTGGACTGGAAGAAACACAAGCTGGAATCAAGATTGCCGGGAGAAATATCAATAACCTCAGATATGCTGATGACACCACCCTTATGGCAGAAAGTGAGGAGGAGCTAAAAAGCCTCTTGATGAAAGTGAAGGAGGAGAGCGAAAAAGTTGGCTTAAAGCTCAACATTCAGAAAACGAAGATCATGGCATCCGGTCCCATCACTTCATGGGAAATAGATGGGGAAACAGTGGAAACAGTGTCAGACTTTATTTTTTTGGGCTCCAAAATCACTGCAGATGGTGACTGCAGCCATGAAATTAAAAGACGCTTACTCCTTGGAAGAAAAGTTATGACCAACCTGGATAGTATATTCAAAAGCAGAGACATTACTTTGCCGACTAAGGTCCGCCTAGTCAAGGCTATGGTTTTTCCTGTGGTCATGTATGGATGTGAAAGTTGGACTGTGAAGAAAGCTGAGCGCCGAAGAATCGATGCTTTTGAACTGTGGTGTTGGAGAAGACTCTTGAGAGTCCCTTGGACTGCAAGGAGATCCAACCAGTCCATTCTGAAGGAGATCAACCCTGGGATTTCTTTGGAAGGAATGATGCTAAAGCTGAAACTCCAGTACTTTGGCCACCTCATGCGAAGAGTTGACTCATTGGAAAAGACTCTGATGCTGGGAGGGATTGGGGGCAGGAGGAGAAGGGGACGACCGAAGATGAGATGGCTGGATGGCATCACGGACTCGATGGACGTGAGTCTGAGTGAACTCCAGGAGATGGTGATGGACAGGGAGGCCTGGCGTGCTGCGATTCATGGGGTTGCAAAGAGTCGGACACGACTGAGCGACTGAACTGAACTGAACTGGTTGACTTGAGATCTTTCATTGTTCACTTACATAGCAAATAACTGGTCGCAGGTGTTAGTTTCTGCAAAATCCCCAAGTCAATAATGTGTTTAAAGACAAACCTTCCAGACTGATATTTTTAATAGACCACATCAAGGGATGCATGGAGGAAAAGACGTAGGAGTTTCTGAAGGAGTTACATCCTTCTATTAGCTGTTAAAATATAAAGTATATACCAGACTCAGAAATATTGTTCAGCTATACAGATAAGTTAGGTTTACATGATGAACATGAATTCTGGAGATGAACTGCCCAGATTTACAACCCAGCTCTGCTAAGTGCATGAAAGTGAAAGTTGCTCAGTCCTGTCCAACTCTTTGACACCCCATGGACTATGTATGTAGTCCATGGAATTCTCCAGGCCAGAATCCTGGAGTGGGTAGCCTTCCCCTTCTTCAGGGGATCGATCTTCCCAACCCAGGTGCATTGGAGGTGATTTCTTTACCAGCTAAGCCATAAGGGAAGCCCAAGAATACTGGAGTGGGTAGCCCATCCCTTCTCCAGGGGATCTGCCCAACCCAGGAATCAAACTGGTGTCTCCTGAATTGCAGGCGGATTCTTTACCAACTGAGCCATCAGAGAAGCTAAGTGCATGGTATTAGGCAAATTTCCTTTTTCTTTCTTTCTTGCCTCAGTTTTATCATTTGTTTGGATTGCTTTGTTAAAAATGTATTTGCTTGATACATAGGAGGGAGGGAGTGGAATAAGACTGCTTTCAGGTTGAGTGGATATTACAGGTTATCCTTGAACAACTCTGGGACTAAAAAAACCTATCTTCCACACAGTCAAAAATCTGTGTGTAACTTTACACTCAATCCCTAGTATCCACATCTGCAGATTCAACCAACCATTGATCATGTAGAGAGGTAGTATATATTTACTGAAAAAATTCAGCATATAAAGTGAACCCACACAAGTCAATCCCATGTGGTTTAACTTCAGGTGTACTACATTATTTCCTCCACCTACCTTTGTATTTCATTTTGCTTGGCAGTGATAATGTTATTCTTTTAGAATTAAAGAAATTGTTATTCTTTTAGAATTAAGTTGTAACACATTTAGTTTTTTGTGTCATAAGTAATTTATAGTGCTATATTCTCTTTCATGTTTTTATTGTATTTATAAAATACATATTTATTCAAATAATTTAAAATTTGATGTATACCTGAATTCAGGTCAGTTCAGTTCAGTCACTCAGTGTGTCCGACTCTTTGCAACCCTGTGAATCACAGCACGACAGGCCTCCCTGTCCATCACCAACTCCCAGAGTTCACCCAAACTCATGTGCATCGAGTCAGTGATGCCATCCAACCATCTCATCCTCTGTCGTGCCATTCTTTTCCTGCCCCCAATCCCTCCCAGCAGCAGGGTCTTTTCCAATGAGTCCACTCTTTGCATGAGGTGGCCAGAGTATTGGAGTTTCAGCCTCAGCATCAGTCCTTCCAGTGAACACCCAGGACTGGTTGCCTTTAGGATGGAGTGGTTGGATCTCCTTGCAGTCCAAGGGACTCTTAAGAGTCTTTCCAACACCATAGTTCAAAAGCATCAATTCTTCAGTGCTCAGCTTTCTTCACAGTCCAACTCTCACATCTATACATGACCACTGGAACCATGGTCTAGTCATCCATACATGACTAGATGGACCTTTGTTGGCAAAGTAATATCTCTGCTTTTGTATATGCTATCTAGGTTGGCCATAACTTTCCTTCCAAGGAGTAACCGTCTTTTAATTTCATGGCTGCAGTCAACATCTGCAGTGATTTTGGAGCCCAAAAAAATAAAGTCTGACACTGTTTCCACTGTTTCCCCAAATGTTTCCCATGAAGTGATGGGACCAGATGCCATGATCTTCGTTTTCTGAATGTTGAGCTTTAAGCCAACTTTTTCACTCTCCTTTCACTTTCATCAAGAGGCTCTTTAGTTCCTCTTCACTTTCTGCCATAAGGGTGGTGTCATCTGCATATCTGAGGTTATGGATATTTCTCCCAGCAATCTTGAGTCCAGCTTGTGTTTCTTCCAGTCCAGCGTTTCTCATGATGTACTCTGCATATAAGTGAAATAAGCAGGGTGACAATATACAGCCTTGATGTACTCCTTTTCCTATACATATTTAGTCAAATAATTTACAATTTGATGTATACCTGAATTATTTGCTTGGTTTATTTAAGTACTCCATAGAAAATACTTGTTATAACCTATCAGGGTCAGATAGACTTTTTGGATTATTCATTCAACATTCCTTCTGAGGATGCAGAGTATAATCAGTGCCTTCTGGTGTCATAGCTAGGTAAACTGCTAAGATGTGGATTCCTAATTCTACCAGTAAAAGGTATGTGTTGGCCTAATGTCTTGGTCAGAAGTGGGCATGAGCATGTCAAAGTCATTGGCTGCCAACAATCTTTACTGACCTTAGCCTCAATCTCTAGCAGTGAGGGTCTTTAATGTGGGATTTTAATGCCTCAATTTGATTTTTAAAAATTAAAGTGTTCCCTTTTCAACCATGACATTTTCCTATACAAAAATAAGCCTTTGTGAACATCATTCAGGCTAGCCTAAATTAGATTATATGCTTCTAACAAATAATGGTATCACTTGTCTTTCTATATCTGTTTCAGTTTGACACTTAACATTTACCAACTTCACCTAAAGCCAGTTGAAAACTTTCTTTCTTTGTGTGAGACATAGACTAACCTTCTGTCTATGGAAATTAACATTTTACTGAAGTATTATTTTATTTAGATTTTTGGAGAAATGTCTCAGTCTTTCATCACCTTATTAGATTTCTAGTCATTTCAGGTAGATTTATTCACGTGTATAAAAAGTATTATATGCTAAAAAATACTGTTATCAGTATATTTTGCAAGATGAAAAGTATGACACCTGTTATCCTCAGGTAATGTAATTCACAAAAGTAATGCATTAATTCCTTAGCTTCTGGCATCCATAGAGCACTCAACTGGAATTGATGTTCCCACTAGGCTAATAATTTTATGAAATTTTTAAAGGTTTAAATCATTTAAAAATAAAACCTTTTATATAAGTAGGAGGAATAGATGTGTTTGCAGTTTTTCAGCAGACAAGTAAATCTGGTTTATGACATTTAAAAANGTAATGCATTAATTCCTTAGCTTCTGGCATCCATAGAGCACTCAACTGGAATTGATGTTCCCACTAGGCTAATAATTTTATGAAATTTTTAAAGGTTTAAATCATTTAAAAATAAAACCTTTTATATAAGTAGGAGGAATAGATGTGTTTGCAGTTTTTCAGCAGACAAGTAAATCTGGTTTATGACATTTAAAAAGATCCAAGAAACTCTACAACCATTAACTTTCTTCTCAACAATTATTTCTATTAAATTAGAATATTCTAACATAATTGTATGCCATAAGAATGCTGGAAAGTGTTTGAAAAATCATAAATTATATGTCTGTAAACTGAATATGAATACAGAATATATGGAGCAGTTTCTTATTGAAGATTACTTTCAGCATCTTAGAAGCTAAATTAACAAGTCTATTACTCTTGAGTTAAAACTGCATTTTTCATTCCTAGAGTCAGTGGCAAATGGATTCTCCTCATATTTTTTAAATTGAACTCTGTAATTTATTTATTCATACATGTTGAAACATTTGAAAGTTGATTAAAACAACAATAACCATGACTTTATCTTTCTGATGGAATAAAACAAATAATCAAATATTGGAAGCCATATTTTGAATTCGTAGTGCTTGAGCTATTTACACAACAATTATCTTTAAGGAATTATGTTACTTTTAATTATATCTTCTAAAAACATACTTTGGTGCCCAAACCAGGGTTTGGGCATTCAAACTCTGGTTATAGCTCTGAAATATGATACCTAAGAAAGTGCACATAATCATTGAAATGTACTTGTGTTATCAATGTCAACAAAACATGTTGTATATTACGTATTATTTCTCTGGCTTTTGGAATTTCTCACCTCTCATCTACATGCATGGTAAATTATTTTGTTAAGAAGATGGCATCAACATCTTTACGTTCACAGTTTTCATTCAATACTGAATCAAGATCAGAAGGTTAAATCCTGACTAACAATTGTTTTCTCAATAAAAGTATCTCATTCATCTGCTGATGCATGCTTTGTTCAACACCAACAGTGTATCTGATGCTCTGGTAAAGTTAGTACTATGGCATGCCAAGCAGTTTTTAATAAGATGAAATTGATTTTATGGGGCATACGTTTTCAGAAATAAAGAGAAACATAGTACAACAATGTGTTAATAGCTACTTCTGACTCAAGAGACAGCATTGCTACTGCTGCTGCTAAGTCACTTCAGTCGTGTCCGACTCTGTGTGACCCCATAGATGGCAGCCCACCAGGCTCCCCCATCCCTGGGATTCTCCAGGCAAGAATACTGGAGTGGGTTGCCATTTCCTTCTCCAATGCATGAAAGAGAAAAGTGAAAGTGAAGTCGCTCTGCTGCTGCTAAGTCACTTCAGTCGTGTCCGACTCTGTGTGACCCCATAGATGGCAGCCCACCAGGCTCCCCCATCCCTGGGATTCTCCAGGCAAGAATACTGGAGTGGGTTGCCATTTCCTTCTCCAATGCATGAAAGAGAAAAGTGAAAGTGAAGTCGCTCAGTCTGTCCGACTGTTAGCGACCCCATGGACTGCAGCCCACCAGGCTACTCCGTCCATTGGATTTTCCAGGCAAGAGTACTGGGGTGGGGTGCCATTGCCTTCCCTGAAGAGACAGCATTATTTCATGTTAAATGCAAAAATCATGACAATTTAAAATATATATTCATCTATCATCAATGCATTCAAATATATTTAGCAAATATTGACAGACTATAAAGAGGAATAAGTATTAGGGGTTTCTCTGGTGGTTTAAATGGTAGAGAATCTACCTACAATGCAGGAGACCTGGGTTCGATCCCTGGGTTGGGAAGATCCCCTGGAGGAAGGCATGGCAACCCACTCCAGTATTCTTGCCTGGAGAATCCCATAGACAGAGGAGCCTGGTGGGCTCTAGTCCATGGGGTCGCAGAGTTGGTCATTACTGAATGACTAACACAGACATACATACAGCACACACACTAGAGGATAATACTAATAATACTAGGAGATTCCAATATCTCACTTTTAATAATGGATAGAACAACCAGGTAGAAGGGTCAGGAAGTAAAGAGAGTGCTTGAACAATATTATACCAATTGGACCTGATGGGCATATACAGAATACTCTATCCACAACAAAATACACATTCTAAAATGTATAGTAAGATTTTGCAAGACACTACCTGATTAGAACACAAAAATGTCTTACCAAATTTAAGAAAACTGATTATACAAAGTACTTTCTCCAACCACAATGGAATGAAATGTTATCAATAACAAAAGGAAAACAAAAATATAAAAATGTATGGAAATTAAACACCATTGGGTCAAATAAGAAATCAAAAAGCAATTAGAGAATATTTTGAGATATATGAAAATGAACAGCATACCAAAATTTATGGCAAGTAATAAAAGCAGTAATAAGGGAAATTTATAGTGGTAAATGTCTGCATTTAGAAAACAGAAAGTATCTCAAATCAACATGCAAAATGTACATCTCAAAAAACAAACAAACAAACAAATTAAAAAAAAAAAAACAGAAAAAATAAAACCTAAATCTGAATTTAGCAGAGGAAGGAAATAATACATATTTGAGTAGATATAATTAAAATAGAGAATAGAAAAACAAAGAAATGAATCGCCAGCCTAGGTTTAATACAGGATACAGGATGCTTGGGGCTGGGGCGCTGGGATGACCCAGAGAGATGATATGGAGAGGGCAGTAAGAGGGGGGGTTCAGGATTGGGAACTTATGTACACCCGTGGTGGACTCATGTCAATGTATGGGAAAACCAATATAGTATTGTAAAGTAAAAAACAAAACAAAAATAAATAATAATAATAATAAAAAGAAAAACAGAAGGAAAAATATCATTAAAACTAAGAGTTGATTCTTTTGAGATAAAAAACAATCAGCCTTTATCTGGCCAACTAATAAAAATGAAGACAACTGAAATCAGAAATTAAAGAGGAGGCATTACAATAGATGCCTTAGAAATAAAATTACAAAATGACTATGAACAATTATATGCCATCTAATTGGATAACACAGAAAAAAATGGATGGTAATCCATTTCAGTATTCCTGCCTGGAAAAATCCCATGGACAGAGGAGCCTGGTGGGCTACAGTGCATGGGGTCACAAAGAGTCAAACATGAATGAGCAACTAACACTCCACTCCACCAAGACTGAATGATGAAGAAAAAGAAAGTTTCAGCAGAATTATAAGTAGGGAAACTGAATCAGTAATCAAAAGCTTCCCTGGTGACTCAGATGTTAAAGAATCTGCCTGCAATGCAGGAAACCCAAGTTCGATCCCTGAGTTGAGAAGATCCCCTTGAAAAGGGAATGGCTACTCACTCCAGTATTCTTGCCTGGAGAGTTCCATGGACAGAGAGGCCTGGTGGGCTACAGTCCATAGGGGTCACAGAGTCAGAAAGGAATGAGCAACTAACACTTTCACCAAGGTTGAATGATGAAGAAAAAGAAAGTCTAAGTAGAACTACAAGTAGGGAGATTGAATCAGTAAGTGAAAACTTCCCAACAAAGGAAACCCCAGAGCAAAAGAGATAACATCAGTGACGAATTCTATAAAACATACAGAAATAGTCTCAACCCTTCTCAAACTCTGCCAAAAAAGCTAAAAATGAGGGAACATTGTTCACTCTCTTTTATGAGTTCAGTATTATCCTGATACCAAAACAAGACAAAGACACCACAAGAAAAGACTACAGACCAATAACTTAATAAGCATTGATGCAGATGCTTATATGGATATGCAAAAATCCCCATAAAAACACAAGCAAGCCAAATTCTATAGCACATTAAAAGGATTATAAACCATAACCAACAAAGATTTATTCCTGGGATACAAGGTAATTCAACATGTAAAAATAAATAAATGTAATATATCATATGAACAGAACAAAATACAAGATAGTAAGAGCATTTCAATTGATGCATAAAATGTATTAGAGTTCAGCACTTTCAGAATAAAAACACACAACAAAATATGATTGAAGAAAATGACCTCAACATAATAAATATCTCTAATATGAATATCTGACAGCTAACACAATACTCAATGGTGAAACACTGAAAGGTTTTTGTCTAAGATCAGAAACAAGACAAGGATGCTCACTCTTGCCAGTTGTATTCCATCTACTATGAGAATTCCCAAAGAGAGAAACTAGGCAGTACCAAGAAATAAAATATATCCAAACTGGAAAAGAATTAAACTTTTTCTGTTCAGAGATGACACAATCTATTAAGAAAACCCTTTAAAAATGCATTGGCATTTGGTGAAGATTTATTTGATTCTGTAGATCACTTTACATAGAATAGTCACTTTAACTTTTTTTTTTTGAGCAACAGAAAAATCCATTCTAAAATTCTTTAAGAATCTTTGAAAACTGAGTAGCCAAAATAGTCTTGAGAAAGAACAAAGTTGAAGGCCTCATACTTTCTAATTATAAAACATATTATAGAGTTACAGTAATCAAAAGACTATATTATTTGCTTAAAACAGATATACATGTGTATGTATGTGTAGATATTATACATACATAGAGAGACCAATGTGACAAAATAAAGAGCCCAGAAATAAACATACGTATACATGTTAAAGTGATTTTATGTTAATTGTTTTTACCACAATTTTAAAAAAATCAAAATTTCCTCCAGATGATAGGAAAGATTGGTAAAATACAAATTAAAAATGTATTTAACTCCTCAAAATTATTTTTAAAGTATACATTTACCATTCATAGGTCCAGATACATATAAAACCATATTTTTAAAATATGCAACACAACTCTTGAAGTAAATCTGCTAATAGAAACATTTTATTGTAACTAATAACCAGATGCCTTGAATTAAATATCATGCAATGCCCATATGTTTTGCATCAAATATAAATATTATGATGTATTTCTGAATCAACATTTCTCTTTTAAAAATTCTAGAAGAGATTTTATATCAGAATTATCATAATTATCTCTCAGTAAATAGAAATATATGCCATATCCTCACATTAATGTTCCCATTTTTAAAACTGAATAAGAATATATGTTAACCAGCATCTGGATGAAGCACTATATCCTACATTTCAAGTTCTGGTATTTCCCATTTTACTTGTAGATTTTCCCTATACTCTTCTCTTCAGTACTGCTATCTTCTCATGCGGCTATTTTACCTTCATCTTTCATTCTTTCAGGATTTCACCCATGAGCAATTAAAAGCTCATCCTTCAAATGGATAACGACTCCCATAAATACAAGCACACACAATTACATACAGTCTGTGCATCTCTCTTTAGTTGTTAAATAATGATATCCTTCTCTTTAAGACTTCAGAAGCACCTCAAAAACTCTCATATTTAATTATTTAGGGAATACAGTACATCATGTCCTTCTTTTGTTAAATATGTAGACTATAAACAAACACCTGAACTACAGTTTAGTAACCTCAAAATAAAGCTGTAAATAATCATTTAATTGTTCCATTTAAATCTGTTATATAAAATTGACTCTTATCAAATATAATCATTAAATGTCATCATATTTCAACTGATTATTCTAAATATATGAAGGAGAACAAACTTTGCCAACCCAAAATATTTCTGTGGCATAAAGGATATTTTAAGCTTGTTATTTTCAAGAAACAGTAGACATAGGAAAACTCTGAAAAGAGAGTATAAGTTATTCTGTGTAAGGAACATTTATAAAGAAAATCTCTATTTGCAGAATCCCTTATGAATATAGAAATATCTCCCTTTCTCTACTCAATCCTAAAGGCAATAAAGCCTGAATATTCATTGAAAGAACTGTTACTGAAGTTCTAATACTCTGGCCACTTGATGTGAAGAACCAACTCTTTGGAAAAGAACATGATGCAGGTAGAGAATGAAGGCAAAAGGAGAATGGGGTGACAGGATGAGATGGTTAGATTGTATTATCAACTCAATGGACACAAATTTGAGCAAACTCCAGGAGACAGTGAAGGACAGAGGAGCTTGGCGTGCTACAGTCCATGGGGTCACAAAAAGTCGGACATGACTTAGGGACTGAACAGCAGTAATCTTCTCTGAACCAGAAGGAGAAGAATCACTAAAACTCTAGACACTCTAATCAATGGAGAAGGCATGTACTTAAATCAGCATGATAAGCATACACTATTTACTGTGCTTTTCATTTACTCGTGTAACTGGCTCTCATCAACTCAAAATTGAGGTAAAATGGACATACAAAGATCTTCACGACTCAGCACGACACATTAAAAAAAAAAAAAAATCTTCATGACCCAGATAATCACAATGGTATGATCACTCACCTAGAGCCAGACATCNGCCTCCTAACTGCCATCTCCACCTTCAGTTTTACATCCTGTGGCAAGTGTCATAGATCAGCTCACCTGACTAAATCCCAATCTCATTTACACCAGGTAAAATTTGATAGAAGTTGGAAACCAAGTTTACCTTCCCTGAACTCTTGCCCTGACGGCCTGGATTCCATGAATAGAAGCCTCTGCTGAGCAGATAAGAAACACCCATGAGACTTGGAAGGAGAAGCGAGGTATAGTCCATGCTGCTTCTGTGGTTTCTGGTTTCTGTTAGTGAGCATGGGCTCAGAAAATTTCACTTCTGTAGCAGTGATAATAGAGGTCCCAGGGTACAGTTCCCAGTTTTGTGGGTATCAAAAGGCAAGGCATGAGACATCTACTTTGACTGTAGATGGAGAAGGAAGCAGTGTGGTCTCAAAGCAAATATCTGTGATGGTCTCAGCAGAAACAGAGTAGTCCCGGGGCTTCCTCGCTTCCCCCCCTCCTGATTATGCCAGTTATGTGGTATTGTTCAGGAAACTAGTTCTATAAATTGTAGTTACCTGAGTTAAATAAAAATGACCACTCCAAAAGTCTCTCACTCTTTTTCTCATACCCCCAGTTGTTTTGCATACTCTTATCATCTATTTATGCATGCCTGTTTTTTAATTTTGTAAATTCTCCAAGCAAGAATACTGGAGTGAGGTTGCCATTCCCTTCTCCAGTGGTTCTTCCTGACCCAGGGATCAAACCCAGGTCTAAGTTAAATAAAAATGACCACTCCAAAAGTCTCTCACTCTTTTTCTCATACCCCCAGTTGTTTTGCATACTCTTATCATCTATTTATGCATGCCTGTTTTTTAATTTTGTAAATTCTCCAAGCAAGAATACTGGAGTGAGGTTGCCATTCCCTTCTCCAGTGGTTCTTCCTGACCCAGGGATCAAACCCAGGTCTTCCACACTGCAAGAAGATTCTTTACCATCTGGGCCATCAGGGAAGCCCCAAGAATACTGGAATGGGTAGTCATTCCCTCGTCCCAAGGATCTTCCTAACCCAGAGATAGAACCCGGGTCTCCTGCATTGCAAGCATATTTTTAACATCTGAGACACCTGGAGAGCCCTTAAAAATGGCCTCATATAGTATATATTCTTGGAACTTTCCTGGTAGTCAATGATTAAGAATCTGCCTTGCAAGGCAGGGGACACGGGTTTGGTCCCTGGTCAGGGATGAGCGACTTCACTCTCACTTTTCACTTTCATGCATTGGAGAAGGAAATGGCAACCCACTCCAGTGTTCTTGCCTGGAGAATCCCAGGGACGGGGGAGCCTAGTGGGCTGCCGTCTCTGGGGTCGCACAGAGTCCAACATGACTGAAGCGACTTAGCAGCATCAAGGAACTAAGAGGCTTCCCAGACAGCTTAGCTGCTGCTGCTGCTAAGTCACTTCAGTCGTGTCCGACTCTGTGTGACCCCATAGACGGCAGCCCACCAGGCTCCCCCATCCCTGGGATTCTCCAGGCAAGAATACTGGAGTGGGTGGTAACCAATATTCCTGTCTCTTATACACATCTGGATCGAACCCAGGTCTCCTGCGCTATGGGCAGATGCTTTACCATCTGAGCCACAAGAGAAGCCCCCAGTTGATAGGGATGCTTGTAATTTTCAACAGAGGTTACTGTTTCAGTGGCGGCCCAG
>SJYX01011646.1:266482-292096 GCA_006410675.1 Oreotragus oreotragus
CAAAGAGTCAGACATGACTGAGCTACTGAGCGTGAGCACAGCATATGTGGATGGAATGACAAGCCTCATACAATTCATTCAGCTGCTGCTGCCACTTGACTCAAGCAGACCATGGGGATATTTACCAAGATGTGCTGCTGGATTCAGAGGTCATAAAGCTCATCCCCACCCCTGCACCTGTCAGGGTTCAAGGAGTTCCACCCCAGATACCAAGATTCTTGCTTTCCTTCCATGGCCACATCATCTGACTATTTTAATTCAGTAGTCAGTACCTTTCCCATTGACCACTTGCACCCAGATATATCTGGATGTTCCAAGAGGTCCATGGGCTGTGACACAATGGTAGAACTTTCCATGGTCCATGGTATCACCTACTGTAGTCTGAATAGGCCAACACAAGTATAATCTAGATTTCACAAATTCTACCAATGGATCATTATCCTTGTGATCTGTGACCCACAGTGTCCAATGACTGAAGTCAGGAGATAGTAAAAAGCAATAAGCTGGAGTCACTTTCACCTTGTTGTATGACTAAGGTCAGTGAAGGGGAAAAAATGAGGAATGATTGGGGATTGTCAATGTGGAATCACTGATAAAGTGAACTGACATCCGTGTCCTGACATTTCCCAAGAAACCATTCCCTTTAGAAAGGGAATGTTCCCACAGAATTCCCTGGTGGTTCAGTGCTTAGGACTTGGCTCTTTCACTCCTGCACCTGGGTTTGATCCCTGGTCAGGGAACTAAGATCCTGCCAGACAAGAGGTACCCACCCTGCCCCCGTCCCAAAATAAAAGAAAGGAAATATCCCTTTGCTAGGAACAGCCTTGTATAGTGACCATATAGTCTGCTTGTGATGGCTAGTCTGGCAATATTCTAGCAAGGTAGCCAGTCCAGCAATGTTTTATAGTGAAAACTTTGATAATCCACTCCTTGATGATGCCAGCAGCTAGAGCCTGAAAATGAACATAGAATACCCAGTAATTGTCATGCCCATCAGTGCATTGTTGAGACTCCTTCACCATGAATGGCTTACATTGAAAGTGGCCAAAAACCAGCAGAACTTAGATTCAAGTGTTACCAGGGGCTTGCCAGAATCTGCTACTTATAAAAGAGTGACAATTTCATAGACAGAACAGGTTTCAATAGCTATTAGATGCTAGTTCAGTTCAGTTCACTTCAGTTGCTCAGTCATGTCTCTGTCTCTTATACACATCTAGATGTGTATAAGAGACAGCTCCCCACCCTCCCCCCAACCTCTCCTTTGTAGAAAAGCCTCCTAGACCTTCCCTGAGTTTCAAAGAGAAAATTTAATCAGAGAAGTGAGAAAATGCCGAAACAAAGGAAAACAGTCATGCAAGAGAAAATAATAATAGTTTAGCCATAAATCAGAGTCATGGACCCTTATTTCCTCCTCCAGGGCTATAGGTAATAATCTGAGCTATATCCTTGAATTGCTTTGCAGATACTAAAACCTCCACTAGGTGGAATAATTTAACTGTATGCTGACCATGAGCAAGTAGATTCCAGACAGTTTAAAATCAAAAGGTTGGTGATGTTAACTCCCAAATTGTCACCTCACCATCAGTCAGTCAGAAGGATATCCACATGTTGATCATGCATGCAACTACCACCTCCCTCACCTTACCTTTACAACCCTTCCCTGAAAACCACTCAGGAGTCTGGGTCTTTTGAACATGAGCTGCTTTACTCCTTGCTTGACACCTTGCAGAAAATGCTATACTTTCCTTCACCACAACTGGCTGTCAGTAGATTAGCTTTGCTGCACATTCGGTGAATAGACCCCTTTGCTTCAGTAACATATTCATTTCAAGCCTTCAAAGAATGGATAAGAAAGGGGGTAATTATTTTAAAGGACTAAGTTAAGCATAATAGACATTAAAAAGCAGACTTCTTAGAATGATTTCTGAGTCAACAGTCCCAGGCTTTTTGTTGCATTCAGCCTCATTAAGCTAAGATTTCAAGAATAAATGAATCTTAAGTTCGTGTAAAAAAATAAATAAATACCAAAAAAAAAAAATTCAATAAAAATTTAAAAAATTAAAAAAAAAAAAGAAATCACTAGCTCTTTTATACTGATTCCATTTACCATTGTTACTGGGCAAAAGGCACCAAAATAAATCCTGATGAATCCTCTCAGTTCAGACATACTCTTCCCTATCCTCATGATGTACCACCCATTCATATCTCTGCATGGTAATGAGGGTCAGCTTGCCCCCCACCCCCCAATATATAAAACTCCTTTCTTTGTGTGCTGATGATCCACTGCCAAGAGGAGACTGAAGTGACCAGATAGTAGCTTTAGCTTCAAGTTCAGTAGAATCCATCTGCCTGCAAGATGGGAGACCTGGGATTGATCCCTGGGTGGGGAAGGTCCCCTGAAGAAGGGAAAGGCTACCCACTTCAGTATTCTAGCCTGGAGAATTCCATTGGCTCTATAGTCCATGGGGTCGCAAAGAGTCAGACATGACTGAGTGTGACTTTCACTTTCACTTTTCAAGTTCAGTTGAATCCGATATGTAAGATACCTAGTCTCTAGTAAGAAAGGATGGACCCCATTGTCCCAACTAAAATTTGTTGTAGACATCAAGACTGTTGACACCAAACATACATACACTAAGAAGGTATGCTGCTGCTGCTGCTAAGTCACTTCAGTCATGTCTGACTGTGTGACCCCATAGACGGCAGCCCACCAGGCTCCCCCATCCCTGGGATTCTCCAGGCAAGAATACTGGAGTGGGTTGCCATTTCCTTCTCCAATGCATGAAAGAGAAAAGTGAAAGTGAAGTCGCTCAGTCTGTCTGACTGTTAGCGACCCCATGCACTGCAGCCCACCAGGCTACTCCGTCCATTGGATTTTCCAGGCAAGAGTACTGGGGTGGGGTGCCATTGCCTTCCCCGACTAAGAAGGTATGACAAGGTTTATTCCTTACATAATAAGGTTTTCAGGGAAGAGAAGAGAAGCCTTCCCAAACTGCTCTGCAAATAGCTTGAAAGATTGGGAATGGACACTAATTTCAGCTTTTTGTTTTGGTTAGGGGTGGGGCCAGAGTGAGAGTTCTGATGCAGNAGGTATGACAAGGTTTATTCCTTACATAATAAGGTTTTCAGGGAAGAGAAGAGAAGCCTTCCCAAACTGCTCTGCAAATAGCTTGAAAGATTGGGAATGGACACTAATTTCAGCTTTTTGTTTTGGTTAGGGGTGGGGCCAGAGTGAGAGTTCTGATGCAGAGTTAGGACCTCCATGGTTTTAACCTCCTGCTGGCTTCCAAGAAGAGACTACTTGAGATTTCTTGCTAGCTTGCCCAGTTGTGGGTTGGAGGGAAAGAGGGAAGGCTGAGTCCCTAAAAGTCCTCAGCAAACACCATAAGCTGGAATCAGACTCATTTTTACATGAGTCAATCTGATTTTCACTCCTTGGTTCCCAGATTCATATACACTGGATTTGGGAACATAGCATCAAATGTTAGTGTTTGATTCACTGCATATATCCAGATCTTGGAGGAATGTGCCCAAACTGTGAGAGTGTTGTACCCAAACTGAGTATAACTGAGTTGCTCCACCTTATGGGATTGAGTCAAACACAAAGAAGATGTTGATCAGATAAACTCTTTCTTGAGCCCAAATGTACCTAAGGCCAGTCTGTCATCCATTATACTATTACAAGGAAGTTTAGAGAGATTTTGTTATCTTCCAGAGCTTGTGCCATCTCATTGGCTATGATAACTAAAGTTAAAGTTTCTGGCCATTGTCTCTAGGGCATGGACACTGATGCCAGGGGTATGGAACCAGGAGTCAACATATCCCCAGGTAGAACAGCCCTCTTTGCCTGGTGTACCAATGAGTGGTCCAAGGGGTGGTATCACTTCCAATAACTACAGGGGGCAGTACACAAATTAGAACATTACCCCTATTCCTAATGGAAAAATGTTCTGTGGCCCACTCTGCAATGGAGAGAAGCATATAAACGAAAGGGGCTTCTTACACTCAATTTGGATCATTTTTATACTGATTTAGAAAAGCCACATGGGCACTGTTGCTGAACAAATGCACCGTCAATGCCCATACATGCTTACAGGAGAACCATGTGGATTTGTATCAGCAATACTGAAACAAGGTTGCCCGGGCTAGCATGTTTCTATGAGGGGGTTCAAATTTGTTCGCCATGGCCATGGAATATTTTCTGTCCCCATACGGGCTTCCCAGGTGGCACAATGGTAAAGAATCTGCCTGCCAATACAGAAGATGCAAGAGATGTGAGTTCGATCCCTCGGTGGGGAAGATCCCCTGGAATAGGAAATGATAATCCACTGCAGTATTTTTGCTTGTAAACCATGGAGAGAGGGGCCTGGATGGCTACAGTCCATGGGGTCTCAAAGAGTCAGACATGACTGAGCTACTGAGCGTGAGCACAGCATATGTGGATGGAATGACAAGCCTCATACAATTCATTCAGCTGCTGCTGCCACTTGACTCAAGCAGACCATGGGGATATTTACCAAGATGTGCTGCTGGATTCAGAGGTCATAAAGCTCATCCCCACCCCTGCACCTGTCAGGGTTCAAGGAGTTCCACCCCAGATACCAAGATTCTTGCTTTCCTTCCATGGCCACATCATCTGACTATTTTAATTCAGTAGTCAGTACCTTTCCCATTGACCACTTGCACCCAGATATATCTGGATGTTCCAAGAGGTCCATGGGCTGTGACACAATGGTAGAACTTTCCATGGTCCATGGTATCACCTACTGTAGTCTGAATAGGCCAACACAAGTATAATCTAGATTTCACAAATTCTACCAATGGATCATTATCCTTGTGATCTGTGACCCACAGTGTCCAATGACTGAAGTCAGGAGATAGTAAAAAGCAATAAGCTGGAGTCACTTTCACCTTGTTGTATGACTAAGGTCAGTGAAGGGGAAAAAATGAGGAATGATTGGGGATTGTCAATGTGGAATCACTGATAAAGTGAACTGACATCCGTGTCCTGACATTTCCCAAGAAACCATTCCCTTTAGAAAGGGAATGTTCCCACAGAATTCCCTGGTGGTTCAGTGCTTAGGACTTGGCTCTTTCACTCCTGCACCTGGGTTTGATCCCTGGTCAGGGAACTAAGATCCTGCCAGACAAGAGGTACCCACCCTGCCCCCGTCCCAAAATAAAAGAAAGGAAATATCCCTTTGCTAGGAACAGCCTTGTATAGTGACCATATAGTCTGCTTGTGATGGCTAGTCTGGCAATATTCTAGCAAGGTAGCCAGTCCAGCAATGTTTTATAGTGAAAACTTTGATAATCCACTCCTTGATGATGCCAGCAGCTAGAGCCTGAAAATGAACATAGAATACCCAGTAATTGTCATGCCCATCAGTGCATTGTTGAGACTCCTTCACCATGAATGGCTTACATTGAAAGTGGCCAAAAACCAGCAGAACTTAGATTCAAGTGTTACCAGGGGCTTGCCAGAATCTGCTACTTATAAAAGAGTGACAATTTCATAGACAGAACAGGTTTCAATAGCTATTAGATGCTAGTTCAGTTCAGTTCACTTCAGTTGCTCAGTCATGTCTGACTCTTTGTGACCCCATTGACTGCAGCACGCCAGGCCTCCCTGTCCGTCACCAACTCCTGGAGTTTATTCAAACTTATATCCATTGAGTCGGTGATGCCATCCAACCATCTCATCCTCTGTTGGCCCCTTCTTCTCCCGCCTTCAATCTTTTCCAGCATCAGGGTCTTTTCAAATGAGTCAGTTCTTCGCATCAAGTGGCCAAAGGATTAGAGTTTCAGATTCAGCATAATTACTTCCAATAAATATTTAGGACTGATTTCCTTTACGATGGACTGGTTAGATCTCCTTGCAGTCTAAGGGACTCTCAAGAGTCTCCTCCAACACCACAGTTCAAATGCATCAATTCTTTGGTGCTCATCTTTCTTTATAGTCCAACTCTCACATCCATACATGACTACTGGAAAAANAATCTTAAGAAACAAGAAAAATTCCAAATAAACAACCTAATGTTACACCTAAAGCAACTAGAGAAAGAAGAAACAAAACCCAAAAGTTATTAGAGGGAAGGAAATCATAAAGATCAGAGCAGAAACAAATAGAGACAAAGAAAATAAGAGCAAAGATCAATGAAACTAAAAGCTGGTTCTTTGTGAGGATAATGATAAACCTTTAGCCAGACTCATCAGGAAAAAAAGGAGAGGGCTCAAAGCAATAAAATGAGAAATGAAAAAGGAGAAGTTAGAAGAGACACTTCTGAAATACAAAGGATCATAAAAGACTACTACAAGCAACTATACACCAATAAAATGGACAGCATCAAGAAAATATGAAAACAGAGAAAGTTAGAAAAATATGATCTTCCAACTCTGAACCAGGAAGAAATATAAAATATGAACACACCAATTAAAAATTCTAAAATTAAAACTGTGATTAAAAATCTTGAAAAGCAGAGACATTATTTTGTCAACAAAGGTCCGTCTAGTCAAGGCTATGGTTTTTCTAGTGGTCATGTATGGATGTGAGAGTTGGACTGTGAAGAAAGCTGAGCACCGAAGAATTGATGCTTTTGAACTGTGGTGTTGGAGAAGACACTTGAGAGTCCCTTGGACTGCAAGGAGATCCAATCAGTCCATTCTGAAGGAGATCAACCCTGGGTGTTCTTTGGAAGGAATGATGCTAAAGCTGAAACTCCAGTACCTTGGCCACCTCATGAGAAGAGTTGACTCATTGGAAAAGACTCTGATGCTGGGAGGGATTGGGGGCAGGAGAAGAAGGGGAGACAGAGGATGAACTGTCTGGATGGCATCACTGACTCTATGGACGCGAGTTTGAGTGAACTCTGAGAGTTGGTGACAGACAGGGAGGCCTGGTGTGCTGAGATTCATGGGGTCGCAAAGTGTCAGACACAACTGAGCAACTGAACTGAATTGAACTGAACACCTAGTTTTCTGCAACTCTTCCCAAAAAGTACAGAAAAAGAACACTCCCAGGCTCATACTAGGAAGCCACTATCACCTTGATATCAAAAGCAGACAAAGATATCACACACACAGAAAATTACAGACAAATAACACCAATGACCATAGATGGTAATATGCTCAACAAAATATTAGCAAAACAATTTCAACAAAGCATTAAAAGGATTATGGTGTTGGTGGTTTAGTTATTCAGTCCTGTCTGATTCTTTGTGACCCCATGGACTGTAGCCCAGCAGGCTCCTCTGTCCATGGGATTTTCCAGGCAAGAATACTGGAGTGGGTTGCCATTTCCTTCTCCAGGGAATCTTCCCCCTTCAGGGATCGAACCTGGGTTTCCCGCATTGCAGGCAGATTCTTTATCAACCGAGCAACCAGGGAAGCCTAAAAGGATCATACAGCATGATCAATTGTNCTGTCCATGGGATTTTCCAGGCAAGAATACTGGAGTGGGTTGCCATTTCCTTCTCCAGGGAATCTTCCCCCTTCAGGGATCGAACCTGGGTTTCCCGCATTGCAGGCAGATTCTTTATCAACCGAGCAACCAGGGAAGCCTAAAAGGATCATACAGCATGATCAATTGTGATTTATCCCAGAAAGGCAAGGATATATCAATATCTGCAAATCAATCAGTTTGATAGATCATATCAACAAATAGAAGAATAAAAAATTAGATCCAAAAAAATATGATCATCTCAATAGATGCAGAAAAAGCTTTTAACAAAATTCAACATCCATTTACCATAAAATCTCTCCAGAATGTGGGCACAGAAGAAATCTACCTCAACATAATAAAGGCCATATGCAACAAACTGATAGCAAACATCAACAGTGAAAAACTATAAGCATTTCCTGTAAAATCAAGACAGGGTGGTATACTCTGGCCACTTTTATACAACATGGTTTTTGAAATGCCTAGGCATAGCAATCAGAGAAGAAAAAGAAATAAAAGGAATCCAAATTGGAAAAGAAAAAGTAAACTGTCACTCTTTACAGATGACGTGATTCTATACATGGAAAAATCCTACAGATGCTACCAGAAAACTATAAGAGCTAATCAATGAATTTGGTAAACTTTCAGGATACAAATTAATACAGAGAAATCTCTTGTATTCCTACACACTAAAAACAAATAATCAGAAACAGAAATCAAGCAAACAATCCCATTTAATACTGCATAAAAAAAGAACAAAATATCTATGAATAAACTCAGTAATGGAGGTAAAAGACCTATGTTCAGAAAACTATAAGATACTAATGAAAGAAATCAAAGATGACACAAACAGATGAAGAGATATACTGTATTGTGAGATGGGAAGAATTAATATTGTGAAAATGAGTATATTAACCAAAGCAAATTACAGATTCAATGCAATCCCTATCAAATTACCAATGGCAGTTTTCATAGAATTAGAAAAAAGAATTTTATAGTTTTTATGGAAACATAATTCAGTTCAGTCGTTCAGTCGTGTCTGAATCTTTGCAACTCCATGAACCACAGCACGCCAGGCCTTCTTGTCCATCACCAACTCCCAGAGTTCACCCAAACCCATGTCCATCGAGTCAGTGATGCCATCAAACCATCTCATCCTCTGTCATCACCTTCTCCTCCTGCCCTCAATTTTTCCCAATATTAGGGTCTTTTCCAATTAGTCAGCTCTTCGCATCAGGTGGCCAAAGTATTGGAGTTTCAGCTTCAGCATCAATCCCTCCAATGAACACCCAGGACTGATTTCCTTTAGAATGGACTGGTTGGATCTCCCTGCAGTCCAAGGGACTCTCAAGAGTCTTCTCCAACACCACAGTTCAAAAGCATCAATTCTTCAGCGCTCAGCTTTCTTTATAGTCCAACTCTCACATCCATACATGACCACTGGAAAAACCATAGCCTTGACTAAATGGACCTTTGTTGGCAAAGTAATGTCTCTGCTTTTTAATATGCTGTCCAGGTTGGTCATAACTTTCCTTCCAAGGAGTAAGTGTCTTTTAATTTCATGGCTGCAATCACCATCTGCAGTGATTTTGGAGCCCAGAAAAATAAAGTCAGTCACTGTTTCCCCATCAATTTGCCATGAAGTGATGGTACTGGATGCCATTATCTTTGTTTTCTGAATGTTGAGCTTTAAGCCAACTTTTTCACTCTCCTCTTTCACTTTCATCAAGAGGCTCTTTAGTTCTTCTTCAATTTCTGCCCACAAAATAGCCCAAATAGCCAAAGCAATCTTAAGAAAACTGGAGCTGGAAGAATCAAGCTCCTTGACTTCAGACTATACTACAAAGCTATAGTCATCAGAACAATATTGTACTGACACAAATACAGAAATATAGCTCAACAGAACAGGACAGAAAGTCTAGTGATAAACCCATGTACCTATGGTCACCTAAGCTATGAAAAAGCAGGCAACAATATAAATGGAGAAAAGATAGTCTCTTCAATAAGTGGTGCTAGGAAAACTGCCTTCTCTATGAAACAAACGAAATAAGAACACTTCCTAACACCTTATTCAAAAATAAACTCAAGGCAGACTAAGGACCTAAATGTAAACATGAATACTAACAAACTTTTAGAGGAAAGCATAGGCAGAACACTGTGTGACATGAATTACATCCAGATTTTTTTTTAATATACTTCCTAGAGTAATGAAAATAAAAACAAAAATAAACAAATTGGACCTAATTATACTTACAAGCTTTTGCACAGCAGGGGAAACCACAAACGAATTGAAAAGGCAACCCTCCAAATGGGAGAAAATATTTGCAAAGTAACTGACAAAGGATTAAACTCCAAACTACAGAAACTGCTCATTAAGCTAAGTATCAAAAATAAATAAATAAATAATGGCAGAAGGTATAGACATTTCTCCAAAGATGACATTCAAATGGCTAAAAAGCACATGAAAAGATGCTCAACATTGTTACTTATTAGAGAAATGTAAATCAATGCTACAATGAGATACCAACTCAGAGCAGTCAGAATGACCATCATCAAAAAATCTACAAAGAATAAAGGCTTGAGAGGGTGTGAAGGAAAGGGAGCCCTCTTACATTGTCAATGGGAATGTAAACTGGTATAGCCGCTATGGAACATAGTATGTAGGTTCCTTAAGAAATTAAAAAACAGAGCTAGCATATGATCCAGCAATCTCACTCTTGAGCATATCAGGAGAAAATCCTAATTCAAAAAGACACATGCACTACAATGTTCTTTGTAGCACTATGTACAATTGCCAGTACATGGAAATAACCTAAATGTCCATCAACAAGAAGTGTCACACATAAAAATGGAGTAGTACTCAGCCATTAAAACAAATGAGATTTGCATTAACATGGATAGACCTAGAGACTGTCAGACTGAATGAAGTAAGCCAGGCAGAGAAATATAAATATCATATGATATCACTTATATGTTGAATCTAAAAAACAGGTGTAAGTTCTGGCAGCTCTATGGTGGGTTAGTGGTGACCTCCTCTAAGGGGGCTTATGCGATACCCAAGTCTACTGCACCCAGAGCTCCTGCCCCCGCAGCAGTACACTGCTGACCTGTACCTCCTCAGGAGTCTCCAAACAAGGTAATGCTTAAAATTCTCCAAGCCAGGCTCCAGTGGTACTTGAACCATGAAATTCCAGATGTTCAAGCTAGATTTGGAAAAGGCAGAAGAACCAGAGATCAAACTGCCAACATCCGTTGGATCATTGAAAAAGCAAGACAGTTCCAGAAAAACAACTACTTCTGCTTTATTGACCACATCAAAGCCTTTGTTTGGATCACAACAAACTGTGGAAAATTCTGAAGGAGATGGGAATACCAGACCACCTGACTTGGCTCCTGAGAAATCTGTATGCAGGTCAAGAAGCAACAGTTAGAACTGGACATGGGAAAACAGACTGGTTTCAAATTGGGAAAGGAGTACATCAAGGCTGTATACTGTCACCTTGCATATTTAACTTATATGCAGAGTACATCATGAGAAATGCTGAGCTGGATGAAGCACAAGCTGGAATCAAGATTTCTAAGAGAAATACAGCAACTTCAGATATACAGATGACACCATCTTTATGGCAGAAAGCAAAGAACTAGAGTCTCTTGGTGAAAGTGAAACAGGAGAGTGAAAAAGCTAGCTTAAAAGTCAACATTCAGAAAACTAAGATCACGACATCTGATCACATCACTTCATGGCAAATAGATGGGGAAACAATGGAAACAGTGAGAGACTTTCTTTTTTGGGCTCCAAAATCACTGCAGATGGTGACTGCCGCCATGAAATTAAAAGATGCTTACTCCTTGGAAGGAAAGTTATTACCAACCTAGACAACATATTAAAAAGCAGAGACATTACATTGCCAACAAAGGTCTGTCTAGTCAAAGCTATGGCTTTTCCAGTAGTCATATATGGATGTGAGGGTTGGACTGTAAAGAAAGCTGAGTGCCAAAGAATTGATGCTTTTGAACTGTGGTGTTGGAGAAGACTCTTGAGAGTCCCTTGGACTGCAAGGAGATCCAACCAGTCAANCCTCTACAATCTTCTGCAGGGACAACCAGAAAATAACTAGCCCTTAGGAGGGAAATATTGTATAATATCCAATCCCTCTAGATATTCAGGCCTTCATCTTCCATGTTTCCTACAACATGTGCAACAACAGTATATCTCAGTGGACGCACTGGGGCAGGTTGACAAGCACAAAATGCCTGCTAGATGTCCATCTGTTGGCATCCCTTCAAATGCAGTTGGGCTTCCAGGGATAATGTTTGCCACTTTGGGAGTTAGTCCTGCAGGCCGTTTGGACCCAAACCCTTGCCACCCTTCTCCTAAAATTACAAACATATCCTAAGATCAAATCTCCACCTCACTTTTATGGAACATCTGTTGCCTCTTATCAATTTGTTCTTAAGCCACTCACTAACCAGGACCTTGCCCCCTTGCAGGGAACATTGATCCACCCCAGTTATTATTAAAATACTCTTAATGCCCCTAGCAGGACCAGATAACCTACTCCTTTGTCATTACTTCTGATATTACCTAAAGCGGGTCTATGACAATGAAATGTCTACCATTGGAAACACCCTAAACTGCTCTTATGGAGGACTAGGGGAGGAAATCAGTGACTTACATTCCCTCAGAGCATTAAGAGGACAAGGCTTATGGCTGCTTCTCCAGGTTCCAAGTCTCAGGGCACAGGCTTGGATTCCTGTACATCATGCTATCTATTCCCATCTGCAGTGAACAAACTGGCAGTGAGTTAAAATTACAACCCCTTAATCCTGCCCAGCACTGGTCATGCTGGAGACCTTGGGGATACCCAACTCCAGTCCAGGGGTTCCAGGAGGTTGATATGCCTCAACCTGCCTAGGGATCTGGTCCTCAAAAGGTTGTCATGACTCACTCAACCTGCTCAAGGATCCGTGAGTCCAGGGGTCCCGGAAGGTCGACATGCCTTGACCTGCCTGGGGATTCAAACTCCAGGAGGCTGTCACACCTCAGCCTGCCTGGGAACCTGCACCCTGACCTGGGGATGCCTGGCTTTCAGGCTGCAACAGTACTGGGTAGGATAAGCTTCAAAAAGACTCATCCCTAAGGAAGTCCACCCATGAAAACTGAAGGAGGACTATTAGTTTTTTCTTTTTTCTTTTCCTCCCTGTCATCACTGTCTTTCAGATGGGAAATAACCAATCCATTTCCTGACAGAAACCCTTGAGATGCATCCTTGATAATGGAAAGCTCTTCAATCCTCTAACTCTAAGGAAACATTGCTTAAAATTATTTTGTGCCACTGCCTTGCCATGGTATCCTCTTGGGGCAAGGAACACTGGCCTGAGGACAGGAGTTTAAAATTACAGCTAGAATTATTCTGCAAAAGACAAAGGAAATGGACAAAGATCCCCTACGTCCAAATTTTCTTCCAACTAAGAGATATATGGAACTCTGTCTTATGTATGGGATTATTGTATGCCCTAAAAGTGGGAGTACTAAGCAAATGGTGTTAGGTACAGACAACAAAAGAAGGAACCTCCCCATGAAGGCTCACCTCCCATGGCTCCTGAGTTGCCTGATGCTCCTTCCTTGTATCCAAACGTGCCCCCATATATGGGAGCACCTCCTCCACAAAAGTCCCTTAGGCGAAACTGGAGGAGAATTCAGACCAACCTGGGTCCATAAGCCCTTCTCCCTCTTAGAACTAAGATAGAGCAAACAAGACCTGTGAACCTATATAGATGACCCAAGCAAATATATAGATACATTCCAACACATTTCCTTGACCTTTAATCAAACTTTATCTGACCCTGAGCATGCTAGAGCCTTTAAGGAAGCCCAAAAGTATGCTACAGGGCTTCATATGTTAAGTGATAAGTGAGGAAACTGCAGCCCCTTCTCCGATCCTAATTGGAATTGTAATGACCCTGAGCACATCTAGGAAAGGGATTATTTTCTGATCTGTGTGAAGGCAGGGCTGAAAGCAGCCCAGCAAAAAGTAGTCAGCTATTCCCAGGTCTCAGCAATAACTCAGGAGCCCAATGAGAACACCGTTGCCTTTCTGGAAAGGCTAAAAGAGGCCCTCTAAAGGTTTGCCACTTTGGACTTAGACTCTTAGGAGGGACTGGTGATTTTAAAGGACAAATTCCTCTTCCAATGTTCGTTAGATATCAGAATAAAGTTACAACAGCTACAGCAGCAGGACACTGCTGTCTCTTTAGATGAGATGGTCCAGACAGCCACCAATACCTTTTATAACAGAAAACAGGAGAAGGAGGCCAGGGCCCAGAAGAGGGAGGAAAGGAAAGAGATAAGCATCCCAGATGCTGGCCCCCCTCCAGGGAAGCCCTATGGCAAACCTCAAGTCCTTGAAGGATTGGGCAGGAGGCAAATGCCTTATCTCTAGACAGGAGGGGCATTGGGCCAGACTGTGGTCCAAACTGTGACATCTCCTCAAAAGGCTTGCTACAAATGCCATCAATTGGGACATTGGGTGGCACTTTGCCTTTGGGACCAAAAAGCCTCAAGGTCAAGAGCCATGCCTTTCCTCATCATGGTTCAACAGGACTAAAGCTGCCCACTCCAGCCAGCCCACCTGTCACATAACCATCATGGGGCTGGAACCAAGGGTACAACTGGATGTGGCAGGTAAGTCCAATAATTTCTTGGTTGACACAGGGCTACCTACTTTGTCCTGACATCCTACTCAAAAGCCTTCTAATCCCAGATCTGTATACCATTTTGAGTGCTGCAGGAAAAACAATTACTTAAAGATTCACTCAAGCATTGCTTTGTTTCTGGGATGGACCAATATTTTCCTACCAGTTTCTGGTGGTCCCTGAGTGTCCTATTCCCTTATTGGGATGAGATATATTTACTAAACTGGGGACCACCCTTGTGATGGGAAGCTTTTCAGCCCTTAGAACCCTACAGCTTCTGGTTACTACTGAAGAATCCAATACACCTTCTTCAATAGAGAGAGACTGAAAACTAGGGGAAGTAAAAATTAACCCCTAGGTGGGGGAGCAGGGGACTCCTAGATGAGCCCACCAAGCTGAACCAGTCATCACTGTCCTCTGAGATCCCACTCGATTTCCTAATCAGAAACAATATCCCCTCAGAAGAGAAGCTCAGGAAGTACTACAGTCTCTAATAAATAAGTTCCTTGGCTGTGAGCTATTGGTCACCACCAATTAGTCATGTAACACCCCGATCCTCCCTGTAAAGAAACAAAATGGAACCTGGTGAATGAGTCACAATCTCCAGATCATAAATGAAGCTGTAGTCCCCCTCCATTCCACAGTACCTGATCCCTATGTAATCCTGGGAGAAATTCTGTCCAGTGCCAAGTGGTTTACAGTCTTTGATCTCAAAGATGCATTCTTTTGCATACCACTGGCTAAAGAATCCCAATACCTTTTTGCTTCAAGTGGGAGGCTCCAGGAGAAAGACAATAACTGATGACTTAGACAATATTACCTCAGGGGTTCAGAGATAGCCCTGACCAGTTTGGGCAGGCTCTTAGCCAGGATCTCCTAGGTCTGGACCTGGGACCTAATGAGAAAATATTACAATATGTAGATGACCTACTAATCTGCTCTCCAGATGAGAAAAAATGTCCAACATCATGCAATTCAGGTTTTCAACCTTTTGGCAGAGAGGGGATATAAAGTCTCCTGTGCTAAGACGTAGACTGTCAAGACAAAAGTCACCTACCAAGGAGTTCAGATTACACACGGGTCCAGGAGGCTGTCCTCTGAATGGGTACAGAAATCCTCCAGTTCCCCTCCCCCATGACTCAAAAACAGTTGCGAACTGGGGCTAACTGAGTATTGTAGAATTAGAATACTCAACTATATCTAATTGCCCAGCCCTTATATGAAAGCTTGAAGGGACAGGATGATTCACTTCCATTGATGTGGGGAATTCCTCAAAAGAAAACAGTTCAGTTCAGTCTCTCAGTCCTATCCGACTTTTTGCGACCCCATGAATTGCAGCACCCCAGGCCTCCCTGTCCATCACCAACTCTCGGAGTTCACTCAAACTCATGTCCATCGAGTCGGTGATGCCATCCAGCCATCTCATCCTCGGTCGTCCCTTTCTCCTCCTTCCCCCAATCCCTCCCAGCATCAGAGTCTTTTCCAATGAGTCAAGTCTTCGAATGAGGTGGCCCAAGTACTGGAATTTCAGCTTTCGCATCATTTCTTCCAAAGAAATCCCAGGGCTGATCTCCTTTAGAATGGACTGGTTGGATCTCCCTGCAGTCCAAGGGACTCTCAAGAAAGCAGAGGCTACACTAAAACAAGCCTTCACTAAATCACCTGCCTTGAGGTTGCCAGACCCAGGAAAAGCATTCCAACTTTATGTCCATGTGAAAGAAGGAATAGCCTTGGGAGTGTTAACACAAAGGTTGGGACCTGAGCCCCAGCATGTAGCTTACTTGTCCAAGAGGCTCAATCCAACCGCCCGAGGCTGGACTCCCTGCCTTCAAAATCTTACAGCTATTGCAGTCCTATTAGAAGATGCTTTTAAACTCTCTTTTTAGGGCAAACTATTTTTACCAGCCACCAAGTGAAACAACTCTTAATTGGGAGAGGCCAATTATGGATGTCTGATCAAAGAATCCTCAGATATCAATCAGTACTGATGGAAAAAGCACTACATCCCCTTATGAGGTTCTTATCCCAGCCACCCTCCTCCCTACCCCCGAGGGGTCTCTCCCCTTTCACTCTTGCCTAGAAACCTTGGACCACTGGACAAAACCCTGAGAGGGATTGTCAGAAGATCCTCTGACCAATCCTGAAGGAATCTGGTACACTGATGGAAGCAGCTTTGTCTTGGATAGAAAAAGAAGAGCCAGATATGTAGTACTCTTCAATAATTAGGCCATAGTGGCTAAACCTTTGCCACCAGGTACTTCAGCCCAATTAGCTGAAGCCCTGACTCGAGCTTTAGAGTTGGGAAAAGGAAAAAGAGTAGCCATTTACCCTGACTCTGAGTATGCCTTTCTGGTGCTACATGCACATGCTGCTATTTGGAAAGAAAGAGGCTACTTGACCACCCTAGAATGCCCAATCAAATATTGTGATCACATTCTTAGACTCTTGGATGCAGTCCATCTGCCCACTGAGGTTTCAGTCTACCACTGTAAAGAACACCAAAAAGGGAGCACGGAAGTGGCACGAGGGAACCAAGAGGCTGATCAGGCAGCTAAGAGAGCAGCATTACAGAACAATGACCTAATAGGGGTTGCCACCTTAGTTCCACAGACTAATTTGCCAGAAACTCCTTCATATACTGAAGGTGAGACTCTTAAAGCTAAGCGTGAGGGCTTTCAAGAAGATCATATGGGGTGGTTCCCAAAGAAGGGACTCCTTTTTCTGCCTGGAAAGCTCCAATGGAAGTTGGTTAACTCCTTACATGCCACCACTCATTTAGGGGAAAAGGCCTTCCAAAGATTACTAGAAAGTTCCTTCAGAGGAACAAGCCTCCAAATGACTATAAGGCAAGTGTTCTTCTCTTGTTCAACTTGCCAATTAAACAACCCCTAAGAAGTTCAAAGGCCCCAGCTGGCTCAGCCCGTCCAACAACATGGGACCTACCCAGCAGAGGGCTGGCCAATGGACTTCACCCAGATGGCAGTTTTTCAAGGATATAACTACCTATTAGTCATGATAGATACATTCACAGGATGGATTGAAGGCTTTCCCACCTGCACTGAGAAGGCTGAGGAGGTGCTTAAACAAACAAACAAACAGTGGTCCATGAAATTATTCCGAGATTTGGTCTGTCCAGGTCATTACAAAGTAACAGTGGAACATCATTTACTTCTAATGTCACCCAAGGGGTCTCTTAAGCATTGGGCATTACTTATTATCTCCATTGTGCCTGGAGGCCTCAGTCTTTAGGAAAAGGAGAAAGAGCCAACCAATTCTTAAAATCAGTGATAAAAAGATGACCCAGGAGAGATCTTTCTGGGATGAAAGGAGGCTTTATCAATAGCTCTCCTTCACACCTGGATTGCCCCTATGGAACAGTCCTTAGGGACTGTTTGTCTTAGTCCTTATGAGATGCTATATGGGAGACCTTTTGTTTATGTCAATGACCTCTCTGTCTTATACCATGGTCACTGGGCAATTCCAATAGGATATATGCTTGTGGGGTGTCAACCAGGACACAAAAGATTCTAAGGAGTCATCACTGTATGCTCCAGGGTATCAGATCCTAATTAAATTCTGGAAAGATGGGTTCCCAAAGGCTCAACTCCAGCCCACATGGAAGGGTCCCTACACTGTAATAAGGTACCAGGACATGACTCCTGGATTCACTACTCAGGAGTCAAGTCATGGAAGAAACAGACGAGGACATTCAATACACCTGTGAGCCCCTGAGAGATCTCAGATACCTATTCAGAACTAAAAATGAGTGTCATTCTAATGAATACCCCCAAAATTAATTTTCTGGGAATAAGATTTCTCAGGACAGCTCTAAAATGTCAACACAGCTTGGCAGGGGTTCTCCTCCAAAACAGACAAGAGATAGATTTCCTGATCCCTGAACCATCTTGAATGAGATGTGTTGCTTCTGGGTAAATACCTCCAGCTAAGTTAAAGAAAGTGTCATAGTCCTCAAGAAAAACATTCAGACCCTACAGGATCTCAAACAACAAACTGGAGAGTTCTCACGATGGCTAAAATCTCTCTTTAGGGGATTCTCCTGGTGAGGGGGAATTTGGAGTTGGATAATGCCCCTACTAATCCTTGTTATACCATATTGATGCTGCCTATGATTGATTCATGTATTATCAGTTATCTAACCCATTTTGTCTCTGCCCAGGTCAACAAGCTACAATATGCAATTGCAGTTCAACAAGGATATATAAAACTTCAGCTGACCATGTAAAATATCACTTACCCTTGGATGGACACTGCTATAAGGACCCTGAGTCTTGAGACTAACAAGAGGGGGAGGCTCAATGCCCCTCACTCTCCCAGTTCAGCAAGAAGTAGCCAGAGAGACCTCAACACCCCTATTCTCAAAGAATGGGGCCTCCCATCTCTTGAGGCAGGGATGTTAGGTAGCTAGAGTAGCAAAAACGAGTCCAGAATGGTGGGGCTAAAAGACAAGGAAGGGAAAAGCCTGCAAAAATAGAACAAAGGAAGGTCCGAGGACTGGAGTGAGGACCTCAGATAAAACAAACAGCACTCCTGGCTAGCCCAGTTTACACAAGGCAAGCCCAGTGGGAGGAGAAAAAACATATAAAAAGAGAAGCCAACATTGGGCTGAGGGCCTCTCTTCTCTTCATGTCTTTTGGGTCGGCATGCCCTCACACCTTGAGTGTGTATTTTCCTTTACTTTCTAAATAAAACTGAGCCATAGCACGGAGCTGTAACACTGGGCCATTCGAGGGCTGTAACACTGGTCCATCCAAGGGCTGCAACACTGTTCTGTCACTTCAAATTTTTGTAGCAACGACACAGAACCGAGGAAAATACAGACTCCCTAAACAAGCACACATGTGGTAGAAGTCTGCTTCTGAAACTACTAGAAGCTGCTGGTTTAGTTCTGAAGTCTTTTAAAATAAACATAAAAGTGAAAAATCATGACCCCTAATGAAGTTCATGATGACCTATCCCCTCTGATTTTTTCTTTTCTTTTTCTTTTTTTTTTTTTTGAGAATGAAAAAAAGAATCAATGCCTAGTAACCTACAGTAAAAATATGCATGTTTTACTCCATTAAATTCCTTTCAAAATTGTTGTACCAAGGCCATTTTATCAAAACAGAAAGAATCTCGACCCAAAACTT
The DNA here is from genome assembly GCA_006410675.1 of Oreotragus oreotragus. NCBI lineage: Eukaryota > Metazoa > Chordata > Mammalia > Artiodactyla > Bovidae > Oreotragus > Oreotragus oreotragus. The sequence continues at coordinate 285,764 of SJYX01011646.1, forward strand.
GGTTTGAAAGTGGTGACAGATGATGACAAGCATAAACCGAGAAGGTTGGAAAAGAGCTATGACTTATATAATTGAGAGCTCCAGGATGAGCAATGCTATCTCAAGCAGGTCCAAAATGGCATGAGAAAACAAAGAGAGCAGTCTGGGTTGAGGCTTTTATTGTGGTTAGGGGTGGGCCTGAGTGAGGGTTCCCATAGGAACTGAGGTGGTTGGGTGGTTTATATCTTCTACACGTGCTAAAGGGGCAACACCTGGGCTTCTTTCTCATTGTGCCCAGGTGAGAAGCATAGGAAGAGCCAGATGTGAGGCTTAAAAGTTATTTGCAACCAAATGTCATAACAGAGTTTAACTTTATTACAAACCTCATCCACACAGTCATGTTCTTCCAATATACTACACAAATCCTTCTTCAAGTTGTTCTTTCTTCTCTTTCTACTGTATTTTAGTTTTACCTTATCCTTTTTGTCTGATATATGCAATGGGTTTCTGACTCATCAGATTACCATAGTTTTGTATTCAAATTCTATCCTTCATACAGTTTCTAGAACACAGCAAGAATTGTACATTTTTCCCCAAAGCATTACCTCCTCCAAAACCCTGTCCTTAAATAAAACTAAAGGACATCTTCACTGCAGCACATGCAATCTGATCGATCCATTTACTTTCCGGCTATCCATCTATCCATCTATTCATCTACCATCCATCAATATGCAACCCTCTTATGTGACTAATATGAAGGAATGTAGAGAGAGAGAGCGGGGAAGGCAATGGCACCCCACCCCAGTACTCTTGCCTGGAAAATCCCATGGATGGAGTAGCCTGGTGGGCTGCAGTCCATGGGGTCGCTAACAGTCGGACAGACTGAGCGACTTCATTTTCACTTTTCTCTTTCACGCATTGGAGAAGGAAATGGCAACCCACTCCAGTATTCTTGCCTGGAGAATCCCAGGGATGGGGGAGCCTGGTGGGCTGCCGTCTATGGGGTCACACAGAGTCGGACACGACTGAAGTGACTTAGCAGCAGCAGCAGCAGCAGAGAGAGAGAGAAAAAAAAAAGTTTGTCCTTTTCTCCTCCTCAAGAACCCCAGACACCTTTCTGCTCCTCCTTGGACTCCCTGGACTTCTAATCAACCTAAGAACTAACTCTCTCAGTACAATCTGAGATTTAGAGTTAGATCAAATAATTAGAATTATTTCAATTAAGAATGCTATCAAAGCTCAAATAATTTAAAACATCGTTTCAGTCTTTATGTAATTTAAAAGATATATTTCCAGCTAATGATGAGCAGGTGAGAAAGTAAGTGCTGCTGCTGCTGCTGCTGCTGCTAAGTAGCTTCAGTCGTGTCCAACTCTGTGCGACCCCATAGATAGCAGCCTACCAGGCTCCTCCGTCCTTGGGATTGTCCAGGCAAGAACGCTGGAGTGGGTTGCCATTTCCTTCAATGCATGAAAGTAAAAAGTGAAAGTAAAGTCACTCAGTCTTGTCTTACTCTTCGCGACCCCATGGACTGCAGCCTACCAGGCTCCTCTGTTCATAGGAGTTTCCGGGCAAGAGTACTGGAGTACCGGGCAAGTTTCCAGGCAAGCACACTCAGTTCCTCCTGAGTGTGCTTTTCCCACTGCACACTCTTAGGAAAGGGCTTCCCATCAAGATCACAAAGGCACTGTCCACTCTGAATACAGCTGCATGTGCACAAAACTCATTAATGACCAAAATACCATATTCTAACTTTTGGCAAATAAAGGCATATGAATAAATTTTTTTTTAAGTTTTCAAAGTAACATTTTGAAATGGAAATATTGGACAGAATAATTATGTATACCAGGTTTTTTCCCTACACATGATGAATCTGAACCTTTAATTTGGCTGCATATACAATAACGGATTTCAAAAGTAACTAAACAGAAACTTGAAGATAACTATTATGAATTATTTTCTATTATGTTGAAAGGGATAAAGTAAAATACTGCATGGTATAGGAAATTTTTTTCATTCTGTACAGTCGATTGGTAGAATTTAGTGTATTCTTAACTTATTTAACAAAGGAATTCATATCACTAGTATTTGGGAGATATTCAATACTTGAGAGTAAAAAATACATCTTTAGCAAAATATCATATTGCTCTCTAGTTTGATCCTAGATATTCTCTAAAACTGAAAAGCTGTACACAATAAAGACTAGGAACTAAGTATCTGTTTTCATTTGGGAGTAACCAGTATGTAATGTAAAATAAATAAGACCATCCAGGGATTTGATTTAGAAGTTAAATAACTGTAGGTCACTTTTGTTTATATTTTAATAATAAACTATGATTCAATATGCAACACAAACAATTAAAAATATTAAACATCTCCAAATATTTGTCTTTCTGTATTTGCATGGAACAATTTTACATGATGAGAAACACAATGTAATTTAAATACAGCACAATGCTTTCCGTATGTGTGCCCACAGAGTGTTTCATAAATTTGGAAAGTCAAATTAAATCAAGTTTATAGCTGTACAAATGTGTTTTTGTGTGGCCTCTCTTTTCCTGTTTAAGCTAATGTTCAGAGTTCTAAAATAATATGACAGAAATAAAAAGCATAATTGGCTATCCAAAAAAATCTGATTGCCACATGAAATAATTTTAATTTATAAAAAACTAAGTAATTTTAAAACATTGATTTCATAGTTAAACTGATTAGACAAGTAACATGCTTTAATGTTACCTTTTAATAGTTTCTTAAAAGGTCTTTTAAAAGAATGGTGTCAATTTCTAACTGTGAACACACATACAGCAAAATGTTAATGATAACAACTATATGCTTTGATACTGCCTTCACTTTTCATAATTCAGACAGAAGTATAATATATGACATACTCATTTTATATACTGCTGCTGCTGCTATGTCACTTCAGTCGTGTCTGCCTCTGTGTGACCCCATAGACCAGGCTCCCCCATCCCTGGAATTCTCCAGGCAAGAACACTGGAGTGGGTTGCCATTTCCTTCTCCAATGCATGAAAGTGAAAAGTGAAAGTGAAGTCGCTCAGTCGTGTCCGACTCTTCGCGACCCCATGGACTGGAGCCTACCAGGCTCCTCTGTCCATGGGATTTTCCAGGCAAGAACACTGGAGTGGGGTGCCATCGCCTACTCCGTATTTTATATGAGACAGACAAATTTAAAAACTTTTTGAAACTTTGAGGTGATACCTACCTTAAAATCCTTGGTGATCATCATTGCTTTCCTCTTCCCTTCAATCATCAATATCCACAGCAATTTATCTTCTTCCTGAGAGTAAGAAGATGGTATGTATGAAGATGTACTTTTTCCATCAAAAAACCAAGTTGCTGCTGAAAAAGCTTATCAAACACAGGCTTTGTGACTTATCCCTCCAAGTTAACAGTGACTGTGGAAATGTTGGTAACATACAGGCCCACTGTGGGTCACTGTTACAGACCTTCAGCCACACTGTGTTTGGATACAGTCTAATAGTCAACATATAGTTTAACAATTTAGGGTTAGAGTTTTTGAGTTTTTTCCCAGAAAGATTCAGCTTCTAAATTTGTATTTCATTCAGACCCAGGCAGATTGTTTATATTCTAGCAAGAAATATTTATTTATTTTATTTTATTTTATTTTATTTATTTATTTTTTTATTTGAACTCCCAAACATGANCGGGTACTGTAGAAGGAGGTGTCAACTACAAACTGGCACTTAACAGAGCATTTGCCACGACTAAACAAAGGCATTTGCCATCTGCCTCTGCAGAGACCACCCTATGCTGCTGCAGCTGCTGACCTGCAACTGTCTCTTATACACATCTCCCCCCCACCTCCCACCCCACATCATCCCTCTGGATCATCCCCATGCACCAGCCCCAAGCATCCTATATCCTGCATCGAACACAGACTGGCGATTTGTTTCTTACATGATAGTATACATATTTCAATTCTTTACCATTGCTACTTCAGTTCAGTGGCTCAGTCATGTCAAACTCTTTGTGACCCCATGGACTGCAGGCATCAGGCCTCCCTGAACATAATGAACTCCTGGAGTTTACTCAAACTTATGAACATTGAGTCAGTGAAGGCATCCAGCCATCTCATCCTTTGTCTTCCCCTTCTCCTCCCAGCATCAGGGTCTTTTCAGTTGATCCAGTTCTTCACATCAGGTGGCCAAAGTATGAAGTTTCAGCTTCAACATCATCCTTCCAATGAGTATTCAGGACTTATTTCCTTTAGGATGGACTGGCTGGATCTCTTTGTAGTCCAAGGGACCCTCAAGAGTATTCTTCAACACCACAGTTCAAAAGCATCAATTCTTTGGTGCTCAGTTTTCTATATAATCCAATATTCACATTAATACATGACTACTGGAAAAACTACAGATTTGACTAGCTGACATTTGCTGGCAAAGTTATGTCTCCGCTTTTTAATATGTTGTCTAGGTTGGTCCTAACTTTTCTTCCAAGGAGTAAGCGTCTTTTAATTTCATGGCTTCAGTCACTATCTACAATGACTTTGGAGCCCAAAAATATAAAGTCTCTCACTGTTTCCATTGTTTCCCCATCTATTTGCCATAAAGTGACGACCAGATGCCATGATCTAAGTTTTCTGAATGTTGAGTTTTAAGCCAACTTTTTCACTCTCCTCTTTCACTTTCATCAAGAGGTTCCTTAATTGTTCTTCACTTTCTGCCATAAGGATGGTGTAATTTGCATATCTGAGGTTATTGGTATCTCTCCTGGCAACCTTGATTCCAGCTTCTGCTTCATCTAGCCCAGCGTTTCTCATGATGTACTCTGCAAATAATTTAAATAAGCAGGGAGACAATACACAGTCTTGAAGTACTTCTTTCCCTGTTTAGAATCAGTCTGTTTTTCCATGTCCAGGTCTAATTGTTGCTTCCTGACTTGCATACAGATTTCTCAAGAGGCAGGTCAGGTGGTCTGGTACTTACATCTCTTTAACAATTTATCAAACTTTGTTGTGATACTCACAGTCAAAGGCTTTGGCATAGTCAATAAAACAGAAGTAGATGATCTGGAATTATCTTGCTTTTTCCATGATTCAAGGGATGTTGGCAATTTGATCTCTAGTTCCTCTGCCTTGTCAAAATCCAGCTTGAACATCTAGAAGTTTACAGTTCACGTACTGTTGAAGCCTGGCTTGGAGAATTTTGAACATTACTTTACTAGCATATGAGATGAGTGCAATTGTGCGGTAGTTTGAGCATTCTCTGGCATAGCCTTTCTTTAGGATTGGAATGAAAACTGACTTTTCCAGTCCTGTGATCACTTCAGAGTTTTCCAAATTTGCTGGTATATTGAGTGAAGCACTTTCACAGCATCATCTTTTAGGATTTTAAATAGCTCAACTGGAATTCCATCACCTCCACTAGCTTTGTTTGTAGTGATGCTTTCTAAGGCCCACTTCACTTTGCATTCTAGAATGTCTGGCTCTAGGTGACTGATCACACCATTGTGATTATTTGAGTCAAGAAGATCTTTTCTGTATTGCTCTTCTGTGTATTCTTACCACCTCTTCTTAATATCTTCTGATTCTGTTAGGTCCATACAATTTCTGTCCTTTGATGAGCCCATCTTTGCATGAAAATTTCCCTCGGCATATGTAATTTTCTTGAAAAGCTCTCTAGTCTTTCCCATTCTATTGTTTTCCTCTATTTTTTTGCACTGATCATTGAGGAAGGCTTTTTTATCTCTCCTTGCAATTCTTTGGAACTTTGCATTCAAATGGATATATCTTTCCTTTTCTCCTTTGCTTTTTGCTTCTTTTCACAGCTATTTGTAAGGCCTCGTCAGACAACCATTTTTCCTTTTTACATTTATTTTTCTTGGGGATGATTTTGATACTGGCCTCTTGTACAATGTCAAGAACCTCCATCCATAGATTTTCAGGCACTCTGTCTATTAGATCCAATCACTTGAATCGATTTGCCACTTCTACTCTATAATTTTAAGGGATTTTATTTGTATAATATCTGAATAGTCTAGTGGTTTTCCCTACTTTCTTCAAGTTAAGTCTGAATTTGGCAATACGGAGTTCATGATCTGAGCCAGTCATCTCCCGGTCTTGTTTTGCTGACTGTATAGAGCTTTTCCATCTTTGGCTCCAAAAAATATAATCAATCTGATTTCATTGTTGACCATCTGGTGATGTCCATGTGTAGAGTCTTGTCTTGAGTTGGTAGAAGAGGGTCTTTGCTATGACCAGTGCATTTTATTGGCAAAACTCTATTAGTCATTGCCCTGCTTCATTTTGTACTCCAAGGCCAAATTTGTCTGTTACTCCAGGTATTTCTTGCCTTCCTACTTTTGCATTCCAG
>SJYX01011646.1:295268-313454 GCA_006410675.1 Oreotragus oreotragus
GGTGTGTATGCCCAGCAGTGGGATTGCTGGGTCATAAGGCAGTTCTATTTGCAATTTCTTAAGGAATCTCCACACTGTTCTCCATAGTGGTTGTACTAGTTTGCATTCCCACCAACGGTGTAAGAGGGTTCCCTTCTCTCCACACCCTCTCCAGCATTTATTGCTTGCAGACTTTTGGATCGCAGCCATTCTGACTGGTGTGAAGTGGTATCTCATTGTGGTCTTGATTTGCATTTCTCTGATAATGAGTGACGTTGAGCATCTTTTCATGTGTTTGTTAGCCATCCGTATGTCTTCTTTGGAAAAATGTCTATTTACTTCTTTGGCCCTTCTAAAAGGTCTTGTAGGTCTTCATAGAGCCATTCAACTTCATCTTTTTTAGCATTATTAGTTGGGGCATAGACTTGGATTACCATGATATTGAATGGTTTCCCATGGAAATGAATAAAGATCATCCTATCATTTTTGAGACTGCATCCAAGTGCTGCATTTTTGGGTTCGTTTGTTGACTATGATGGGTACTCCATTTCTTCTAAGGAATTCTTGCCAATGGTAGTAGATATGATCATCATCTGAGTTAAATTCACCCATTCCAGTCCATTTTAGTTTGCTGATTCCTAAAATGTCAATGTTAATTCTTGCCATCTACTGTTTGACCACTTCCAAGTTACCTTGATTCATGGACCTAATATTTCCAGTTCCTATGCAATATTGCTCTTTACAGCATTGGAGTTTATTTCCATTACCAGTCACATCCACAACTGGGTGTTGTTTTTGCTTTGGCTCTGTCTCTTCATTCTTTCTGGAGTTATTCCTCCACTGATCTCCAGTAGCATATTGGGTACCTACTGACCTGGGGAATGTCCTAACTTTTTGCCTTTTCATATTGTTAATAGGATTCTCAAGGCAAGAATACTGAAGTGGTTTGCCATTTCCTTCTCCAGCGGACCACATTTTGTCAGAACTTTCCACCAACCCATCTGTCTTGGGTGGCCCTACACGGCATGGCTCCTGGTTTCACTGAGTTAGAGAAGACTGTGGGCCATGTGATCAGATTGGTTAGTTTTCTGTGATTGTGGTTCTCATTCTGTCTGCCCTCTGATGGAGAAGGATAAGAAGCTTATGGAAGCTTCCTGATGGGAGAGACTGACTGAGGGGAAAACTGGGTCTTGTTCTGATGGGTAGAGCCATGCTCAGTAAATTTTTATCCAATTTTCTGTTGGCAGGTCAGGCTGTGTTCCCTCCCTGTTATTTATCTGGGGCCAAACTATGGTAGAGGTAATGAAGATGGACCTTCAAAAAGTCCCATGCAGGCACTGCTACACTCAGTGCCCTTGACCCAGCAGCAGCCCACCGCTGAACCTTTCCTCCACCAGGGACTCCTGGACACTCATGGGCAAGTCTGGGTCAGTCTCTTGTGGGGTCACTGCTCCTTTCTCCTGGGTCCTGGTGCACTCAAGGTTTTTTGTTTTTGTTTTTTGTGCCCTCCAAGAGTCTGTTTCCCCAGTCCTGTGTAAGTTCTAGCAGTTCTATGGTGGGGTTAATGGTAACCTCCTCCAAGAGGGCTTATACCACACCCAGGGCTGCCTCACCCAGAGCCCCTGCCCCAGCAACAGTCTACTGCTGACCTTTACCTCCACATGAGACACTCAAACACAGTTCTGTCTAAGTCTCTGTGGTGTCTCTAGGTTGTGGTGCACACAAGGTTTGTTTGAGCCCTCTGAGCATCTCTGGCTGGTATGAGGTTTGATTTTAAATGCAATTTTGCCCCTCCTACCATCTTGTCAGGGCTTCCCCTTTGCCCTTGGACGTTGGGTATCTCCTCAAAGTCACTCCAGTGCTGCACAGCTGTCGCTCCAGTGCCTACAGTCTTGCTGGGGCTACTCTGTCCTTGGATGTGGGGTATCTCCTCACAGTCTCTCCAGCGCTGTGTAGCCACCACTACTTAAGTCCATTACAGCTTTCACAAATTCCTCAAGAAATCATATCCTCTGGAAAGTCTAGGTCTGAGATAAACACAGGTGTTAACGTCTGATAATATATGTTTACGGTTAGTGGTCTGCTTTGGCCTGAAGAAAAATGCTCTGTCACTGAATTTTCTTCCACATTCACATGTGTTGATGTGCATCCCTGCAGGTCTAGCATTTCTAAAGAGCTGACACAGATTCCTCAGACCTTCATAATAGGGGATTTTTATCAGTTGAAATATATTTGACATCTAGTTTCAGTGTCCAACATAGTGATTTCATATTCATAGTTACTATACACTGTTCACCATATGTCTAGAAATTATCTGTTACTATACAATGTTATTAAGTATTAACTATATTCCGTATGGTATATATTACATCCACCCTGACTTACTTATAACTAGTAGTTTGTACCTCTTAATCCCCTTCACCTATTTTACCCAAACCCCACAAGCTCCCCTCTGCTGTAACACTCATGGGCAAGTCTGGGTCAGTCTCTTGTGGGGTCACTGCTCCTTTCTCCTGGGTCCTGGTGCACTCAAGGTTTTTTGTTTTTGTTTTTTGTGCCCTCCAAGAGTCTGTTTCCCCAGTCCTGTGTAAGTTCTAGCAGTTCTATGGTGGGGTTAATGGTAACCTCCTCCAAGAGGGCTTATGCCACACCCAGGGCTGCCTCACCCAGAGCCCCTGCCCCAGCAACAGTCTACTGCTGACCTTTACCTCCACATGAGACACTCAAACACAGTTCTGTCTAAGTCTCTGTGGTGTCTCTAGGTTGTGGTGCACACAAGGTTTGTTTGAGCCCTCTGAGCATCTCTGGCTGGTATGAGGTTTGATTTTAAATGCAATTTTGCCCCTCCTACCATCTTGTCAGGGCTTCCCCTTTGCCCTTGGACGTTGGGTATCTCCTCAAAGTCACTCCAGTGCTGCACAGCTGTCGCTCCAGTGCCTACAGTCTTGCTGGGGCTACTCTGTCCTTGGATGTGGGGTATCTCCTCACAGTCTCTCCAGCGCTGTGTAGCCACCACTACTTAAGTCCATTACAGCTTTCACAAATTCCTCAAGAAATCATATCCTCTGGAAAGTCTAGGTCTGAGATAAACACAGGTGTTAACGTCTGATAATATATGTTTACGGTTAGTGGTCTGCTTTGGCCTGAAGAAAAATGCTCTGTCACTGAATTTTCTTCCACATTCACATGTGTTGATGTGCATCCCTGCAGGTCTAGCATTTCTAAAGAGCTGACACAGATTCCTCAGACCTTCATAATAGGGGATTTTTATCAGTTGAAATATATTTGACATCTAGTTTCAGTGTCCAACATAGTGATTTCATATTCATAGTTACTATACACTGTTCATCATATGTCTAGAAATTATCTGTTACTATACAATGTTATTAAGTATTAACTATATTCCGTATGGTATATATTACATCCACCCTGACTTACTTATAACTAGTAGTTTGTACCTCTTAATCCCCTTCACCTATTTTACCCAAACCCCACAAGCTCCCCTCTGCTGTCCATCTTTTTTCTTGTCTGATTGCTGTGACCAGGACTTCCAATACCATGTTGAATAACAGAGACAATAATGGATATATTTGTCTTTTGATCTTAGTAGAAAAGATTTTAGCTTTTCAGCACTGTGAATATGTTAGCTGGGGGCTTGTTATATACAGCCTTTATTATGTTGAGATATGTTCCCTCTATACTCACTTTTGTTGAGAGCTTTATCATAAATGGATATTAAACTTTGCCAAATGCTTTTGCCACATCTATTGAAATGATCATGTGATTTTTATGTATTTTCTAAATTAGTGTATCATACAGTTTAATTTGTGGATACTTCACCATCCATGTATCCCTGGAACAAATCCCTCTTGATTATGATCATTTTAGTGTGTTATTGAACTCAGTTTTCTAGTTGGGTTCAGAATTTTTGCATTTATCTTTATTGTGGCCTGTAATTTTATTATTTCACAGTTTGCATCTGGTTTTGATATCAGGATAATAATGGGTTCCTGGAATGGAGTGTGGAAGTGTTTTTTTCTTCTTCAATTTTTAGAACAGTTTAAAATGAATAGGTTTTATTTCTTCTTTAAATATTTGCTAGAATTTCCCTGTGAAAATTCTGCCATGTCCTGGACTTGTGTTTGTTGGGAAACATTTATTACTGATTCAATTTCATTACTAATGATCAGTCTTGTCCAATTTTCTCTTCCTGAATCCATGTTAGAAAATTATGCTTCCAGGAATTTATCTCTTTTCTTTTAGGTTATGTAATTTGTTTGCATATAATAATTTCTAGTAATCTTATATGATCCTTTGTATTTCTGCAGTGTCAGTTGTAAATTTTCCTCTTTCATTTTTCATTTTATTTAGTTGGGTTTTTTTTCCCTTTTTCTTGATGAGTATGACTGAAGGTTTTTCCATTTTTTTCTATCTTTTCAAAGAAACAGCTGCTAGTTTCATTAATCTTTTCTATTGCTTTTTTTAGTCTGTATGTCATTTACTTTCACTATGATCATGCAACTGTTTTAGTAGTATTTCATAATATTTATCATTTCAATTTTTAAAATTATATTTGGTTTGAATATAGAATGTCAAGGCCTAGGAAGGCAAACAGTTCACTATTGAGAATATCTGGTGATATCATTAAATTTATTTCATTTGCCATTTAATTTACCACTAGATGAATAGAGATAAATGTCATATCATAGGTATTAACACTCTAAAATTCTAGGAGAAATAGAGGTTATACTGCAAACAAATTTTTTCACTGGCATTCATATCAAAGTCATGCTGGCAGCATTAAAAAAAAATATTATCATCATCAGTAAATGTATCACCCCTGTCTCTTATACACATCTAGATGTGTATAAGAGACAGCNCAAAACCAAACTCCATGCAGAGTTAGCTGATCACATTTCAGTGTAATGAGAAGATGGTCTTTGCAATTCTTTTGCTTGGTCAGCTAATTGTACATATGGATAAATTAAATATTAATTTAACACACAAACATTAATTCTTAACAAATTGCATATTAAACTAAGAAAGTAAATTATTTAAACTTAATAAATTATTTATCTTGTTGTAAGCAAAGATTTTTTTTTTAAATAGGACACAAAAGTACTAATCATAAAGGAAATATATTGATAAATTTGATAAGATTATAAGCTTGTTATTCAAAAAGAAACCATAAGACAATGAAAAGTTAAATCACACAGTGAGATACAATATTGTAAATATGTATATATCAAAAAGAAGATTGTATACAGGAGATATATATGTAATACATACTTATACACACAAAAAAAATGAGTAAGAATTGGGTAGGCATTTCCTAATGAAGTTTCACCAAATGGCAGGTAAATATGTCAAGATATTTTTAAATTCCCTAATATTATGAAAATACAAATTTAAACCTCTGCATCACTATAGCATATTAGAGTGGTTAAAATGAAAATACAGACAACACTACATTTTGATGAGAAGATGAAAGGATAAACTGACACACATCCTTTAGAAAACCATTTATCAATAATTAACTCAGACCAAACATTTGCAATAGGACCATATGAAATAGGGGAAACCACTAGACATTCAGGTATGACCTAAATCAAATCCCTTATGCTTATACAGTGGAAGTGACAAATAGATTCAAGGGATTACATATGATAGACAGAGAGCCTGAAGAACTATTGACAGAGATTCATAACACTGTACAGGAGGCAGTGACCAAAACCATCCCCAAGAAAAAGAGATGGAACAAGGCAAAATGGTTGTCTTATGAGGTCTTAAAAGTAGCTGAGAAAAGAAGAGAAGTCCAGGCAAAGGAGAAAAGGAAAGATATTCCTATCTGAATGCAGAGTTCCAAAGAATAGCAAGAAGAGATTTAAAAAAAAAAAAAAAGCCTTCTTAAAAGAACAATGCAAAGAAAGTGAAGAAAACAATAGAATAGGAAAAAGCAGAGATCTCTTCAAGAAAATTAGAGATGCCAGGGGAACATTTCATGCAAAGATGGACATAGAAAAGGACAATAAGAGCAAGGACCTAACAGAAGCAGAAGAGATTAAGAAGAGGTGGCAAGAATACACAAAAAAACTGTACAAAAAAGGTCTTAATGACCCGGATAACCACAGTGGTGTGGTCACACACCTAGAGTCAGACACAATGGAATGCAAAGTCAAGTGGGCCTTAGTAGCATTATGATGAACAAAGCTAGTGGAGGTGATGGAATTCCAGCTGAGTTATTTCAAATCCTAAAAGATGACGCTGTTAACATGCTGCACTCAATATGTCAGCAAATTTGGAAAACTCAGCAGTGGCCACAGGACTAGAAAAGGTCAGTTTTTATTCCAATCCCAAAGAAAGGCAATGCCAAAGATTGCTCAAACTACCATACAATTGCACTCATTTCACATGCTAGCAAAGTAATGATCAAAATCCTTCAATTGCTTCATTGACTCCACTAAAGCCTTTGACTGTGTGGTTCACAGCAAACTGTCAAAAATTTTTAGAGATGATAATACAAGACCACCTTTCCTACCCCCCAAGAAACCTGTATGCAGGTCAAGAAGCAACAGTTAGAACTGGACATGGAACAATGGACTGGTTCCAAATTGGGAAAGGAGTACATCAAGGCTTTATATTGTCACCCTGCTTGTTTAACTTATATGCAAGTGAAAGAGAAAAGTGAAAAAGCTGGCTTAAAACTCAACATTCAGAAATCTAAGATCATGCCATATGGTCCCATCACTTCATGGCAAAGAGATGGGGAAAAAAATGGAAAGAGTGACAGATTTTATTTTCTTGAGCTCCAAAATCACTATGGACCGTGTCTGCAGCCATGAGGTTAAAATACACTTTTTCCTTGGAAGAAAAGCTATGACAAACCTAGACAACATATTAAAAAGCAGAGACATCACCTTGCCAACAAAGCTCCTTATATTCAAAGCTGTGCTTTTTCAGTAGTCATGTACGGATGTGAGAGTTGGACCATAAAGAAGGGTGAGCACTGAAGAATTGATGCTTTCAAACTGGTTTTGGAGAAAACTCTTGACAGTCCCTCAGACAGCAAGGAAGTCAAACCAGTCAATCCTAAAGGAAATCAACCCTGAATACTCATTGATTGATGCTGAAGCTTTAATACTTTGGCAATCTGATGCAAAGATCTGACTCATTGGAAAGACTCTGATGCTGGGAAAGAATGAAGACAGGAGGAGAAGGGGATGGCACAGGATGAGATGGCTGGATGGCATCATCAACTCTATGGACATGAGTTTGAACAAACTATGGGAGATATTGAAGGACAGTGAAGCTGGAGTGCTGCAGTCCATGGGGTTGCAAAGAGCTGTACATCACTGAGCCACTTAACAACTACAACAAAACATATACAAACGAAACTGTATATTATTTTCGCTTCAAGGTGGAAATANTACATATATATATACATAACACCATTTATGTCTATATATAACATGCTGCTGCTAAGTCACTTCAGTCATGTCCGACTCTGTGCGACCCCATAGACGGCAGCCCACCAGGCTCCTCCATCCCTGGGATTCTCCAGGCAATACTGGAATGGATTGCCAGTTCCTTCTCCAATATATACCATAGAGCATTGTTAATTATCTTTATCAGGTTGTTTGTTACACCCCTAGTACTAATTTCTTATAACTGTAAGTTTGTACCTTTTCACTGCATTCTATCCTCTCTTCCCTCTCTCTTCCTCTGGTAATCACAAACCTTATCTCTATGAATGGTTTGTTTCTGATATATAAGTGACCTATAACATTTTGTTATTTCCTGGTATACAACAAAATTATATATTTCATTATATCATCAAATGATCAACAAGGTAAGTCTAGTTACCATCTTTCATTATACAAAGTTATTACAGTATTGTTGATTATATTCCACATTGTACATTTGTATTACACATTGTACACTTAATATCCAGGACACATGTATTTTGTAACTGGAAGTTTGTACCTCTTAATCTCCTTCATCTAGTTCTCTATTTTTGCCTTTAATAATTAAAACATATAAAATAAATGACATAGGTTGAAACTGGCTATATCTAAGGGATGAATTTATGGATACCTTTTTAAATATTGTTTTCTTTTTTTAATGTTCTTTATTCACTCTTATTTTTTTAATTTTTTATTACCTTTCTTGTGTTTGGCTCCACAGTAAGGCATGTGGGATCTTAGTTTCCTGAGCAGGGATCAAACTATGTCCCCTGCAGTGGAAGCACTGAGTCCTAATTACTAGACCTCCATGGTATTCTTTTAGTATTTTTTCTTGTATGTTTTGAAATGTTTTAATAAATNTTTATTCACTCTTATTTTTTTAATTTTTTATTGCCTTTCTTGTGTTTGGCTCCACAGTAAGGCATGTGGGATCTTAGTTTCCTGAGCAGGGATCAAACTATGTCCCCTGCAGTGGAAGCACTGAGTCCTAATTACTAGACCTCCATGGTATTCTTTTAGTATTTTTTCTTGTATGTTTTGAAATGTTTTAATAAATTTTTAAATGAATAAAAATGTAAATCTGACTTAGTACTCTACCATAAATCACAAACATCTCTGCTGCATTTTTCTGCCATTTAATCAAACAACAAAGACTTTTCTCCACTAAAATATTTTAATATAGAAACTTTTCACCACTTAGAATCACAAAGCTTTAAATATATATAGACATCACAGAATGACAAATATTTTTAAAGGATCACAGGAGTCAGGGAAACATGGTTACTTTGGGGACAGTGATGGCTCATAAACTGTACTTATTTTTTAAATATCTCTGAAGGTACAGTTAACTGGATGTGTTTTTTACCTGGAGCTAAACCTTTGCTCCCTACACCAAGATCAAAACCTTAATGTGCTTTCTGTCTTATGTAACTAAGTTCTATTTTCTCCTGAAAGCAGCTTATGCAACTTGGAATTAAAAGTGCCTTGGAACTTTTCAAAACATAAAATTTGAATCTATATTTATCCTCCAACAATAACTTTGAATAAAATGTGTCTTTGACCTGAAATGACTGAATAACTCTGATGTAAATTCCCTATTTCCACTATTTTTCTGTACTGCAGGCTCAAATGTGAAAGTGAGCTTGTGTTCTAGCATGCATGTTCAGTCTACTCCAGATTGAAATTGATACAGACACATACAAATGAATACTGCACATGTGCATGTGCACCCAGATCCATCTAGTTATCGATCTGTACACTATACTTCTAAAATTGAGATTTCTTCAGTTTATTTGGTCATATCTACTTTGAAATGTCTAACAAAATTAAAAGTATGTGAGATTTTAAAATATATTAAAATATTCATTTTATAATATTTTAAGAATTTATTGACTGTGTAGATCACAACAAACTATGGAGAATTCTTCAAGAGATGGGAATACCAGACCACTTGACCTGCCTTCTGAGAAATCTGTATGCAGGTCAAGAAGCAATAGTTAGAACCAAATATGGAACAACAGACTGGTTCCAAATCGGGAAAGGAATACATCAAGGTTGTATTTTGTCACTCTGCTTATTTAACTTATATGCAAAGTACATCACACAAAATGCCAGGCTGGATGAAGCACAAGCTGGAATCAAGACAGCCATGAGAAATATCAATAACCTCAGATGCACAGATGACACCAGCCTTATGGCAGAAAGCAAAGAAGAACTAAAGAACCTCTTAATGAACGTGAAAGAGGAGAGTTTAAAAGTTGGCTTAAAACTCAACATTCAGAAAACTAAGATCATACCATCTGGTCCCATCACATCATGGCAGATGGGGAAACAATGGCAATAGTGGCAGATTTTATTTTCTTGGGCTTCAAAATCACTGCAGATGGTGACTGCAGCCATGAAACTAAAATATGCTTGCTTCTTGGAAGAAAAGCTATGACAAACATAGACAGTATATTAAAAAGCAGAGACATTACTTTGCCAACAAATGTCCATCTAGTCCAAGCTATGGTTTTTTTCAATAGTCACATGTGGATGTGAGAGTTGGACTATAAAGTAAGCTGAGCGCCAAAGAACTGATGCTTTTGAACTGTGGTGTTGGAGAAGACTCTTGAGTGTCCCTTGGACTGCAAGGAGATCCTACCAGTTCATCCTAAAGGAAATCAGTCCTGAATATTCATTGGAAGGACTGATGCTAAAGTTGAAACTCCAATACTTTGGCCACCTGATGCGAAGAACTGAGTCATTAGAAAAGACCCTGATGCTGGGAAAAACTTAAGGCAGAAAGAGAAGGGGTTGCAGAGAATGAGATGGTTGGATGGCATCACCAACTCAATGGACATGAGTTTGAGCAAGCTCTGGGTGTTGATGATGGACAGGGAAGCCTGGTATTCTATAGTCCATGGGGTTGCAAAGAGTCAGACATGACTGAGCGACTGAAGTGACTTACTGATGCTTTCTATTTTTTTTTTCTATATATATTTTATACTTTGTTCAGAATTCTACCCTGTCCATGGTAAAAAAAAAAAAAAATGCCAATAATCACCTAACTCATCTTCCTATTTCAAACTTAACCCAACCAATCCATTATCCACCAGTCTGTCAGACGGATCTTTTAAGGAATTATTTAATTATTAGATTAATACGCTGTGTCACCAAATAAAGTCCAAAGTTTCTTCCATAATACACAAAATCTGCCACTCATTTACACTCTTATCTTAATTATTCCCTTCTTGTTTAAACATCATCCACAATTTAAAAGTGCTTTCTAATTAAACAACTTTATTTTATTCTTTTGTGTCTCTCTTTATGCTTCCTACATGAATGATCATATTCCTTTTTTCTTAAATTTTATTTTTCATTTTATTCTTAATTTCTCACTTGTTTCTAGAAAGCCTAACCATATTCAATCCTGTTTTTTTTTTTCCCCCAAATATATCCTTCACTCAGCTCAGACTGCCTCTACTCTGTGTTCCATGGTACCCTACATTTCTATACACTTACTTTTCTCTATCTCCATCATCAGGTTATAAACTATTTGAATAGTAGATAATTTATATATCTCAGCTACTGAATATACAAATAAGAATACACAAATATATGTCTGTAATCACATACAATATTAAAAATGTTTTGCATGTGTGTGTGTATATAATTGCATATAAATACTTATGTATACCTACATGAATATATAATTTAATATGTTGCAACATTAGTGTGTGATAGTTTTATTGCCCGTATAAATGCCACCGAAGGAACCAAGCTCATTAATTTGTCTCTGTTTAGCTATAATAGAGAGCAGATTTGAACCTAAGAATACTTGAGCTAAATAAGCTAATGCTTATTTCACAATGTTACATGTTTCTAACTGATGTATCAGAATTAAATGAGATGAAGTCATAAGAAAAATGGATCAGTATCATATTTTAAATAAGTTGTTTTTTAACTTTTTTCCTCTGAAAGCATTTTCATTTCTAAATATATGATTATTACACATTCTAAAAAGATTTAAATGTCATTATGCTTAAATGTCATTATGCTTAAATGTCATTATGCTTAAATTATTGAAACTGATATATAATTGTAGAGTTGGCAGATAAAGTCTGAATCTTAGTGAAAAATAATACATAGTTACTAAAGAGTTCAAATATATTTTTCAAACTTAATACAATTAGAAATAAAGATGCAGATTATTTCTAAACATTATAGCCATTTTTAACTTTAAAAACCTTCTATGTAAGATATATACATCCATGAATGTAGCAATTAATTCACATACCCAAAATTATATCAAAGTGACTGTAAAAACATTTAATATTTGTGAAGTGAAGTTGCTCAGTTGTGTCCAACTGTTTGCGATCCCATGGATGGTAGCCTCTTCCATCCATGGGATTTTCCAGGCAAGAGTACTGGAGTGGATTGCCATTGCCTTCTCCAGGGGATCTTCCTGATGCAGGGATGGAATCCAGGTCTCCCGCATTGCAGGCAGACGCTTTACCATCTGAGTCACCAGGGAAGCCCTTACTATTTGTAAGAGGAGCTAAATTAACTCTTCTTTCCACTGACATCCATTACCTCATCAGATTTTCTTCCATATGCATAAAACATAATTTGGTGTCATAAATCTAGAGGCAGACAAAAAACAAGCCCACATATAACATCTTAGTTATGCAAATAGTGCATCTGTTGCTGTATAAGGAGGCCAAATACTATTTCCAACTAGACTCAGACATCCATAATANTCAACTGACATGAGTTTGGGTAAACTCCGGGAGTTGGTGATGGACAAGGAGGCCTGTCGTGCTGCGGTCCATGTGCTGTCTCTTATACACATCTAGATGTGTATAAGAGACAGGCTCAGATTGCCTCTACTCTGTGTTCCATGGTACCCTACATTTCTATACACTTACTTTTCTCTATCTCCATCATCAGGTTATAAACTATTTGAATAGTAGATAATTTATATATCTCAGCTACTGAATATACAAATAAGAATACACAAATATATGTCTGTAATCACATACAATATTAAAAATGTTTTGCATGTGTGTGTGTATATAATTGCATATAAATACTTATGTATACCTACATGAATATATAATTTAATATGTTGCAACATTAGTGTGTGATAGTTTTATTGCCCGTATAAATGCCACCGAAGGAACCAAGCTCATTAATTTGTCTCTGTTTAGCTATAATAGAGAGCAGATTTGAACCTAAGAATACTTGAGCTAAATAAGCTAATGCTTATTTCACAATGTTACATGTTTCTAACTGATGTATCAGAATTAAATGAGATGAAGTCATAAGAAAAATGGATCAGTATCATATTTTAAACAATAAGTTGTTTTTTAACTTTTTTCCTCTGAAAGCATTTTCATATCTAAATATATGATTATTACACATTCTAAAAAGATTTAAATGTCATTATGCTTAAATGTCATTATGCTTAAATTATTGAAACTGATATATAATTGTAGAGTTGGCAGATAAAGTCCAAATCTTAGTGAAAAATAATACATAGTTACTAAAGAGTTCAAATATATTATTCAAACTTAATACAATTAGAAATAAAGATGCAGATTATTTCTAAACATTATAGCCATTTTTAACTTTAAAAACCTTCTATGTAAGATATATACATCCATGAATGAAGCAATTAATTCACATACCCAAAATTATATCAAAGTGATTGTAAAAACATTTAATATTTGTGAAGTGAAGTTGCTCAGTTGTGTCCAACTGTTTGCGATCCCATGGATGGTAGCCTCTTCCATCCATGGGATTTTCCAGGCAAGAGTACTGGAGTGGATTGCCATTGCCTTCTCCAGGGGATCTTCCTGATGCAGGGATGGAACCCAGGTCTCCCGCATTGCAGGCAGACGCTTTACCATCTGAGTCACCAGGGAAGCCCTTACTATTTGTAAGAGGAGCTAAATTAACTCTTCTTTCCACTGACATCCATTACCTCATCAGATTTTCTTCCATATGCATAAAACATAATTTGGTGTCATAAATCTAGAGGCAGACAAAAAACAAGCCCACATATAACATCTTAGTTATGCAAATAGTGCATCTGTTGCTGTATAAGGAGGCCAAATACTATTTCCAACTAGACTCAGACATCCATAATACAGTAAAGATAAAATCAATCTAAACCAAGTTCTATCAGAAATATTTAAATGTTAATATATTCATACAATATCATTATGTACAACCTGCTCATGGAGTCACTTCAAATTTCTCAGGATACCTGGACCTTAAATCATATTTTCACAATCCAATATCCATTTTTCTCAACAAGGAAAAGTTTTCTTTGCATTTTAATCAGTATAATTATTCTTCCTCAAAATATTTTAAATTATCATATTAACAATTTCTTCTCAGTAGTCAACTACAACAGGGGGTTAGAGCAAAGGCAGAGTAATATGACATTTGTCTTAAATTTAAATGTTCTATAGAATTATTTTCTCTATATAAGGAAATACTGCTTGTACACTCATACTTTTAACTGCATTAATATTAAAAGTGAAAGTGATATCACTCAGTCGTGTTTGGCTCTTTGCAACCCCATGGACTGCTCTGTCTATGGGATTTTCCAGGCAATAGTACTGGAGTGGATTGCCATTTCCTTCTCCAGGAGACCCCGATCCGGAGATCGAACCTGGGTCTCTCGCATTTTAGACAGACACTTTACCGTCTGAACCACCAGGGAAGTCTAATTAATAAAAAGCATTAATAATATGTATGTCTTAAATATAAATAATACTTTATAGCTTTAGAAACACGTTCACATAGCTTATTAAAAAGTCTGGCTCCAGGCCCAAGTCCTATGTGTGATCTTTTGATCCTGACCACAGGTAAGCACACGGCTTTACCTGTCAAGTCTCACAGGAGACAGTGGCCCTCCTTGCACCACACTGAGTGCACAGCCAGTGTGTTACAGTTTTCTGGAAAGAGATGTAAACACAGGCCCACTGGTCCCTTCAGAGTTCCTCCCCCCCTGCCAACCATGCTCCAGGCCTGCCTCTATTCCTGGCCCAAGTACCTTCAGTCAGAGGCCTCCCACTGAAGGGGATGCAAGTTTAGGCTGAAGCACTTTTCAGGAGTTCCTGCTGACAACTCCTTTCAGAGGTGCAGAACTTGACTAAGATAATTCTCTACTCAGTACTTTTCTACTTCTACCCCTTCCCTCGCTCCAACCACCAAGCTCCCTGAGTACCTAAAACGTCAGGAGACTTTTCATTCAAGGCTTCTCGGCTGTGAGAGGATTGTGCTGTGTCATCAGACTGACACTTCCTGATACCAATCCAGGGGAAAATGCAACATTCTTGCCTCCTATTTTGCCTTCCTGCCTACAAGGTTGTAGTAAATGAATAAAGTTTTGTTTCTTATTTTCACTTTGGTTCCTTCTCCTAATTAACCACCTCTACACCTAGCAGCTCAAAACCAAAATTTATGTTTTCTCACAACAGCTCTGTGAAGAGTTGACCAACTGTTAATTCCCATATATCATGGTGAACAATGCAGAGAAATAGAGGAAAACAATAGAATAAGAAAGACTAGAGACCTCCAAGAAAATGACAGGCACCAAGGGAACATTTCATGCAAAGAAGGTCACAATAAAGGACAGAAACACTATCAACCTAATATAAACAGAAGATATTAAGAAGAGCTGACAAGAATATACAGGGAAACTGTACAAAAAAAGTATTAATGACCCTGATAACCATGATGGCATGATCACTCACCTAGAGCCAGATATCCTGGAGTGTGAAATCAAGTGGACCTTATGAAGCATTATACAAACAAGGCTAGTGGAGTTGATGGAATTCCAGTTGAGCTATTTAATATCTTAAATGATGATGCTGTCAAAGTGCTTCACTCAATATACCAGCAAACTTGGAAAACTCAGCAGTGGCCACAGGACTGGAAAAGGTCAATTTTCATTCCAATCCCAAAGGAGGGCAATGCCAAAGAATGTTCAAACTAATGTACAATTGTGCTCACTTCACTCACTTCACATGCTAGTTCAAAATCCTTCAATCTTGGTTTCAACAGCATGTGAACCAAGGACTTCACGATGTGCAAGCTATGTTTAGAAAAGGCAGAAGAACCAGAGATCAAATTGCCAGCATCCGTTGGCTCCTAGAAAAAGCAAGAGAGTTCCAGAGAAACATCTGCTTCTGAATCATCGACTACACTAAAGCCTCTGACTGTGTGGATAACAACAAACTATGGAAAGTTCTTCAAGAGATGGGGCTAACAGACCAACTTACCTGCCTTCTGAGAAATCTGTATGCAGGTCAAGAAGCAACATGGAACAACAGATGGAACCAGACATGAAACAACACAACAGACTGATTCTAAACTGGGAAAGGAGTGTGTCAAGGCTATATACTGTCACCCTCTTATTTAACTGAAATGCAAAATACATCATTCAAAATGTCAGGTTGGATGAAGCACAGGTTGGAATAAAGATTTCTTGGAATCAAGATTTTCTCAGATATGCAGATGACAACACCCTAATGGCAGAAAGTAAAGAGGAACTAAAACAGCCTCTTGATGAAGGTTAAAGAACAGAGGGAAAAAGCTTGCTTAAAACTCACTATTAAAAAATAAATAAATAAACTAAGACTACAGCACCCAGTCCCATCACTTCATGGCAAATCAATGGGGAAAAAATTGAAACTAGTAACAGACTATTTTCTCGAGCTCCAAAATCACTGCAGATGATGACTGTAGCCATGAGATTAAAAGATGCTTGCTCCTAGGAAGAAGAGACAAACCTAGACAGTATATTAAAAAGCAGAGATATTACTTGGCCAACAAAGATTTGCATATTCAAAGCTATGGTTTTTCCAGCAGTCATGTATGGATGTGAGTGCTGGGCCATGAAGATGGCTGATGAGGAAGAATTTATGCTTTTGAACTACGATGTAAGAGAAGACTCTTGAGAGTCCCTTGGACTGTAAGGAGATCAAACCAGTAAATCCTGAAGGAAATCAATCCTAAATATTCATTTAAAGGATTGATGCTGAAGCTCAGCTCCAATATTTTGGCCACCTGATGTGAAGTGCCGACTCACTGAATGTTAGGTCCGTGAATCAGAGTAATGTGGAAGTGGTCAACAGGAGATGAAAAGAGTGAACACTGACATTTTAAGAATCAGTGAACTAAAATGGACTGGAATGGGTAAATTTAACTCAGAGGACCCTTATATTTACTACTATGGGCAAGAATCCCTTAAAATAAATGGAGTAGCCATCAGAGTCAACAAAAGAATCCGAAATGCAGTACTTCAATGCTTTCTCAAAAACAATAGAATGATCTCTGTTTGTTTCCAAGGCAAACCATTCAAAATCATTGTAATTCAAGTCTATGCCCCAACCAGTAATGCTCAAGAAGCTGAAGTTAAATGGTTCTATGAAGACCTGCAAGACCTTCTAGAACTAACACTCAAAAAGGATGTCCTTTTCATTATAGGGGCTGGAATGCAGAAGTAGGAAGTCAAGAAACAACTGGAGTAACAGGCAAATTTAGCCTTGGAATATGGAATGAAGCAGGGCAAAGGCTAATAGAGTTTTGCCAAGAGAACGCACTGGTCATAGAAAACACCTACTTCCAACTACACAAGAGAAGACTCCACACATGGACACCACCAGATGGTAAACACCAAAATCAGATTGATTATATTCTTTGCAGACAAAGATGGAGAAGCTCTATACAGTCAGCAAAAACAAGACCAGGAGTTGACTATGGCTCATATCATGAACTCCTTATTGCCAAATTCAGATTTAAATTGAAGAAAGTAGGGAAAACCACTAGACCATTCAAGTATGACATATATCAAATCCCTATGATTATACAGTGGAAGTGAGAAATAGATTTAAGGCACTAGATCTGATAGACAGAATGTCTGATGAACTATAGATGTAGGTTCATGACACTGTATAGGAGACAGGGATCAAGACCATCCCGAAGAAAAAGAAATGCAAAAATGCAAAATGACTAAGGAGGCCTTACAAATAGCTGTGAATAGAAGAGAAGCAAAAAGCAAAGGAGAAAAGGAAAGGTATACTCATTTGAATGCAGACTTCCAAAGAATAGCAAGGAGAGTTAAGAAAGCCTTCCTCATTGATTGGTGTAAAGAAATAGAGGAAAACAATATAATGGGAAAGACTAGAGATCTTTTTAAGAAAATTAGAAATACCAAGGGAATATTTCATGCAAAGATGGGCTCAATAAAGAACAGAAGTGGTATGGACCTAACAGAATCAGAAGATATTAAGAAGAGATGGCAAGAATACACAGAAGAACTGTATAAAATGGATATTCATGACCCAGATAATCATTATGGTGTGATCACTCATCTAGAGCCAAGACATCCTGGAATGTGAAATCAAGTGGGCCTTAGAAAGCATCACTATGAACAAAACTAATGGAGGTGATGGAATTCCAGTTGAGCTATTTCAAATCCTGAAAGATGATGCTGTGAAAGTGCTGCACTCAATATGCCAGCAAATTTGGAAAACTCAGCAGTGGCCACAGGACTGGAAAAGGTCAGTTTTCATCCCAAGCCCAAAGAAAGGCAATGCCTAAGAATGCTCAAACTACCACACAATTGCACTCATCTCACATGCTAGTAAAGTAATGCTCAAAATTCTCCAAGCCAGGCTTCAGCAATACATGAACCATGAACTCCCTGATGTTCAAGCTGGTTTTAGAAAAGGCAGAGGAACCA